>CM032666.1:2653547-2700773 GCA_019095985.1 Streblospio benedicti
GAATATGTTCGGTATTATAAAAAGAAACTTATTAGGCCCCTGTATTTGGTAACAAAAGCAAATATTGGAGTATATCTCAAGTATATACTGATAAATGAGATCTCCCTTCTAATATAAGAAGCCCATGGATTAGTAGTTAGTTGCATGTATTCCATCATATTCAGTATTTAAAACAAACTAATAACCATTAAAATCTTGAAGCACTTAAATTGGTAATGAAAAATGTCTCGCTGGGACCACGTCTTCTTAAATGGCGGCTCCTCTTAAGACAGACAGATGATTCGTATCACGATGGATCCACTCAATTATTCCCACCACTCCAATGATCCATTTCGAAAGTATCAACTTGGCCATTACTGCGTTAAAATCTGATGGTACTTTTGTTCTAACTAATTTCTCTATGGGACACATCGTTTTAAATGGGATATTTTCTCAATGAATTCCTATCAAAATGAAGTCATTCTAGTATATTTTTCTCATGTAATATAGCATTAAACAGATGTATTTTGAGAGAATCAAAATGCCCACTAACTAAACCATTAAAATCTTGTGGCCTTTATGTCATATATACAGGGGTCACCGTTTACTTGAATTTCGTATCCTCTCAAGAGAGACAGTGGATTCCTATCAAAATTGACCCATTCTAGTGTGTCATGAAAACACATGACCAACCCAAAATGACTCCAAAGAAATCATTCACCCAAACCAAAACATACGACAGTCAAACGAAAACAGATACAAAGTCCACCAAAGCTGTAGAACAGGGTAACACTTTCTGCATTGAATGTGTGGGTGGCCTCTTTGGGGCCGACTTCTGCTAAAGGAATCAGGATAGTATCGTACGGTGTACGTGTATGCAGATACAAGGCGTATGTATACACGTGGTTGACCTTCCATTCACTCAATTTGATTATGCAATTTGTTTTGTAGTTATCATACAGTCAAGTCTTGTATGTAATATTGTACTATATTTTACCGCCACTAGACTGTTAACTGGACTATACTTTGCCCCGTATCATTTAAAATTAAATTGTATTGATACCTGTAATGACAGCTACTTTCCCAGCCAAAGTTTCCATTGTAATGAGTGTGCTTCCCTATAATTAAAATGTTTCCTACATTGAAAGGTGTTATCAAGATCTAACTAGAATGCTTATGAGCTTTTTACATACCATGCATTTATTAGAAAAAACAACAATAGAAGATGCACAGTTTCAAGCAACATGATAACATGATAACATGTTTTAGTAAATAACACCAATGGTCTGTAAGCACTCTCAACGAAATAGTCAAAGGAGCAGTGAAGTCAATTTTGACTATTTACATTTACTTAGGGCATGTGTAAGTTAGCGATATGCACACTATATAAAGTACTGGAGAGTTATTGCTAAACTACTCTACAATATTTGTTTTACACACAATATTTTGAGTATGATTATTTGATAAAGAAATGTGCACACAATTTTAGAAAATAAATAGAATCTAGAGACGATATACATATCTTAAATAAAAAGAGAGTTTATCAACTACCCCGGCAATTATCTAATAATAAACCTGTAATTGTAGACCATTCTCTCATTGACATTACAACAATGCAAAAATCGTAAAATTAGATATAATGTCTAAGTATAGCCACTTAAATTATGTGAGGCATTATGGAGTTTCCAACTTTGCAACCATCCCCATTGTTTTAGACGTTGCACCATCTATGACGATGTTCTCCCCATTAATATAGGGCGCCGCATCTGATGCCAAGAAAGCCACTATCTGGGCAACTTCCTCTGGCCCGGCAACTTGGCCACTTGCCATTAACTTGGCTAATTCATCGTATTGCTGGAAATGAGGATTTACATAGAATGATTTGAAATTGGTTGAAACTCAACGTTCGGCTGGGACAGGTGCCTGGCTTCATCAGGCTATGGTTCAGGGTAAACAGGCTAGAGAATCATGGACATCTCATGGTTCTTGACAAGAGGATAAGAGAACCAGACAGGTACTGGAAGCTTTCAAAATCCACCAGAAAGATTTGACCCTGAACCACTCCAGCCTCTCTACCCTGGTTGGTGTGAACCATTTCCTGATGAAGATGGCAAGTTGCCCCAATGAAAGGTAGAGTATCGATACATCCTTTATTTTTATTCAAAATCCGCAGTTATAGTGCTCAACTGATGGTAGGAGCTATGTATTTCATGGTAATGGAAGACAAACTATTTGGATAAAAGAAATGTAGTAATTGCTGTGCCGCATCCATTGGTTAGAAAAAAAATAATAATGATTAAGATTAGATGCAATAATAAATTTTTTAATAAATTTAACTATTTGGGTGTTGTGTAGAATTTGGTTCTTGCTTTATTTGGATATTTATATATTAGACGCTATAAAAAATACTCACATCTACACCATCCGGTACTTTATTGTTGTCCAATAGACTAGTTCTTATCACACCAGGACTGAAATAAAAAGTATATCTTATTTAACTTTTGATATGGTTCCAAGTAAATTACATTACCGCAAATTGACTATATAATGCATGTATAATTTACCTAACGCAGTTGAATCTCACACCACTTTTTGGTAAGGCTGCAAAAAATTGTTAGAATGGAAAGAGTGGTATGTTTTATGCCTAATCTATAAATTCTAGATAAAGATATACAATCTTATATGTCGTTGTTCAAAGATTGCTGCTAGTGTTAAGACAAATGATGCGTGAAGAGGGGTTAAGTAGATGTATTAATTACCTATAAAATCAGAGCTTATTTCAACGAGCAATGATTTTAATTATCAAACCTGTACCCTGACACTTATTCAAATACCTAAATCATACCTAGTATTGTAAAAAAAAAGGTAAGTAATACTCATTCTGGTTGTTGTTAGACACCTTTCCGTCAGCAATTTCAAACTAACCTGCCACTGTACAATGCAGGAGTCGCTAAGCACATAACTCAATATTTTAGATGATCTATTGCATATTGAAATCAATAGACATCAAAGTCACAAACTTACACGTACACAGTAAATCTTTTAATATTGGCCTAGCTCCCCATACCTATCCCCTGGGCTGGCAGGTATTCTGTTAAACGCTTATCTCCAATAAATGCCCCCCCCCCCCTCTACTGTTGATAAAAGCATTTAATGATTCCTATGCCAGTCTGTTTGTATTTCACAATGCATTAATTATAAAATTTTTGTACTGTGTAAAGCTCCTAAAACATGTATCATTTGAAACCAGAGCACTGTCTTACCTACGCTAACAAACTTGTACTTACGACCACCTCTAATGCATGACTCCCCTCCAATAGAATTATACCAATAACCACCCTTATGCCAATAGCCATCCGTCCGTCAACATGCATATATCATATAAAAATGTGATCGAAAGTTTGTAACAAGGACTATTCCTATATGACAATATATACGAAGTAATCCACAGTGAATTCTAATACATATATAGTTTGAAGTAATGCTAAGACTCGTATATCTATCTGTTCATATTGACTGGCATGCAAGTCTTAATTTGTCTTTCAAAATCACCGCTATTCATACACTGCAAAAACCTGACACCATGTAATTACGACCTATTGTGAAATAAACTGTGGGAATATTAACCAACAATACATTTACACCTGTCGTCATTAACATTGAAGTCATCATGACAATGGGAAACTTTGAGGTTACCTCTAGCTTAATCATAAAATGATATGTTTTCATTTACATGTACAATGTACATGAATAGTATAATATATATCATTATACATACATAATATATTGCATGTAGATGTACTTACAGACAGCCATGCACGTGGTCATGTGAATAAGCGCTGCCTTCATTACACAGTAATCAATGTTTATAAACTGAAATTTGTAAAACACTTATGATGTTACATTAGTAATATCCCACCCAGAGAAGAAACTAGACTTATACAAAAGGTTCTTACCAAGAGCACACTACTTTACATTACATTACAAGCTGGTGTCTCATTAAAATGTCCTGCTTATTATCAATTATTATCGTGGTACTATTGAATTTTCAAATAAATTAATTCTATGTGCATCCGTGCCATACTTCTGGCCAGAAGCAAATTAAGAATAGTGTATTATTGTTTGGTGAAATGTTTTTTCCCATCTACCTAATGCAAAAAGTAGAACCTCAAAATGATTGTTACTTTTCAAATAGAAATACATTGTCAACTGTGGTGTGACTTATGGTACAGGGGCTGTTTCACAATCAGGGTACACAAATTGTCTCAAGGACACTAACGCAACTTGAAATTACCACAACAAACCCTTAAGATAAGATCATAAACTTTTCAGAGCTTAACATTTCATAGATATTTCAAATTTAAAGAGATGAGGTGAGCATTTTGATTGAGTAGGACAGGTTTGATATGACACGTGCTTGTCATATTCACAATGCTTAATCGAATCAACTTCCATGCTTCTCCAATATCTATTCTCACACTCCATGGTGTTTTTTATGAATGACCTGGAGTAATGATATAATGCATATCGCACCCTCCTAATATGGGCAGCGTAGTAACTAGACTCCACCCACTTTTACTGCAATATTTACAACCTGTCCAACGAAGAGCGCCGATTGGTCAAAAGAAGTGGTGGGATAGGACAAGTTCATTATCTGAGAGGGGCCAGAGCGGGCCAAATATAAAATTCTTTTGTAATTTACTTATGTAGTTTGGTTTGTTGTTTGCTACCTAGTTTTTGGCTGTTTCAATATAATTAGTTATTTTCTTAAACTTTGTGTGTGAACGGCAACACAGGCAAACATTGAATTTGCCTTCATTTCCCCACCGCCACCCTATTAATTTTTACATCATAACTATTATTGTATTCATATTTTCCATGTATTCTAGCACAAACATATAATTTTCAATAAAGTCGTTGGCATTTGTTAACAACAGTCATCTCTTTTATTTCATAATATTAAGTCACAGTACAAAAAAAATAGTTATTTTCAACTTAGTGAAAAATTGTCAATTTTTCGCCATTTACATCATATTCTAGCAGTAACATATTTATTTGAAAATATTCAGAAGTAAATATTCATTCTAAAAACTACCTACCCGCTCTCAGATGGCTGGACGAGTTGATTATCAGAGAGGGGGCAGGTTGTTTGACTTTTTAATTATTATTTGGCTAAAACATTTATTTTCACTTTTGTGGTACAAACATTATTTATTTCTGTTTTACATCACAACTTTATTCTATTTCACTAGCAGTAAAATATCTATTTTTAAAATTTTAAAAATTTATTTAAAAATAAAATATGTATTTAAATATACAACCTACCCCTGTCAGAATGTATATTAAACCTTTATATAAACATTCTAGTAAAAAAGAATCATTTATTGTAAATGGTCTGGGTAAATGACTACTTATATGCATAGACTGTGTTTCTATATGCATAGACCGTGTTTGTGACCTTTTAACCATCTCTTGAATTGAGTTCATTTTTATGTTGCAAGCTGATTTGCATATACCTCAGTTGGACATTGAAATGCATAGTTTGAGATTAAAGAATAAAATAAATATGTTTCTGATATGATTTTGAGGGGAGTGTGAGAAAAGGGTTATCATATTGGGTTGGGTGTGATATATGAAAAAATATCATATCTGTAGAGAATCCATGCGCTCACTTCGTGGATTCTCTACAGATATGATATTTCTCATATCACACCTAACCCAATATGATAACCCTTAAATATATGAATGTTCAAGCATTAATCCATTTATTGACCGAAAATTAGGAAAAAATATTTTCATGTGCACCAAAAATTCATATTGTCAATTTAACAACATTTCCTATGTAAAAGTAAGCAATTCATGTTTTTTGTGGTAAGTTATATATATATTTTTATTTTAATCAAATTTATTCAATCCGCGACATTTTATATCTTATTACGAAAGAGGACAAAATAGGGATGTGGTATACAAGACCTAGATTCAATGTTGTCATTCGTTGACAAAAACTGTTATTATGTCCAGTAGGCCTACATATGATAATTTCATAAATTTAACGTATCAGTCATAGTTCACCCTTTAAATATACCTTATGGAAGTCTCAAATTCTGGAAACGACATTTTGAAGGAAGAGGTCATGCATTTTGATTTACGCTCATAATTCTTTGGGTTATATCTTTACAATGCAATTTTTGTTTGATATCCCTAGTTAAGTACATCAATAGTGTAGGTAAAACATAATCCTCATTGTACAGTCATACGGCCATACGGATGCTTGAGTATAACACATACGTAAGCATCCGCAAGAATATGTATCCTCCGTAAAAGCCTCCGTATCCTCCGTAACTCAATATCCAGGATACGCAGACATACGTAGTCTCGATCAACCCAGACCCTTCCATTACTCACTTACTTTCCCTCGGGAGGTATGTCGAACGCAGTAGTGTCAGCCTGGTTGAGTGAGACTAAAACATACGCCGATCACCAAGGAAAATTTTGAAATTATCAAAACTTTGCTACGGATGTCAATCGTCTGTAACATGCGTAAATGTCCATAACATACGTAATTATTATGTAAGATATCCACCATGAGATACGGTATACTCATCTGTGAGGATCCGTATCATACGTAATACAATCTGCACGATCCGCAGTTTTACGACGAGCCATCTCCTGATGTTCACAGCTGGGATCTTGGGTCTCTCTGCTACATATTTTGATAATATTCACACATGTCCATTATACAAGCATCCGCAAGTCTGTATCATGCCATGTGACTGTAGCATACTTATATTTTTTTCAGGCAGTTAAAAAAAATGTGATTTTTCAAACGTAAACAGAAAATGTCAAAATGATAGGCGATCAGGTGCTATTATCAAACCGTAAATAATTTTTACCTAAATATGTAAAATGTAATGTAAAAAAAGCAGTTTAAGCTCTATTGGTTAAAGGTGCATCACAACGAATGAATAAAATATTTTATCATAGAGTGTTTTTTATAATATTCACTGAACTATGCTAAAAAGCAAATCTGCAACCTGATTGTGAAACAGCCCAATTGCATGATGCTAGATACTGTTAGACCTTAAAATGTAACCAACGTGAATTGTGACCTGTCACAATTTACATTGACATATATTGTCACCACACACTATTATAGGGAGCTTTTGCAATTCGTAATGATTAGTAGATATGTTAATAACTTGACCATCAATATCACCGGCAATGTAAAATACAGCACATAATCAAATGGACAAATAATGGCCTTAAACAAAGTGTGATTAGAACATAATCCACATTTAAATTAATACTTACAGGCATCATGCCTCCAAAGCTTGCTATGTTGACAACAGAGCCTAATATAAACAAGAGATGAATCTATCATAGTTGGTAAGCATACTAAGTTACATACAGTACTGCATTCTGACTTAAACACTTTACACATATGAGCAGGGATGGATCGGGGGGGTCTTTGGGGCTTGAGCACCCCCCTCCCACCACGCAGCCTCGGTCTCAAGTCCCCTTCCCTCGCACGCGAACCTACCCTCATTCCTATTTTTGTAAGTGCCCCTTCCACCCAAAATACTCTCAAGCTCTATCCTTCTCTCAAATCAAACCCCCTTACCTATGTTCATAATCCCTCCCCATATACTCTTAGGGCCCCACCTTTCTCAAACCTCCCCCTCCAGCCATAAAATATTCACAAGTCCTTGCCTTCTCTGAAGCCAAGCCCCCATCTCCCCCATACTCTCACAAGCCGCCGATATATTCTCTCAAACCTACTCTCCGTCATATACTCAAAAGCCTCCCATTCTCTCAACCTCTCACATTCTCTCAACCCCCCCCCGACCATATACTCACAAGCCCCCATCTTTTTCTCAAGCCCTCATTTTCTCTAATCAGGTGTATACTCACACAACCCCCACCCCCAGTGTCCATGCTCTCAGGCCAAGCCCCCCGACCCCCACTTCAGCCATATACTCACAAGCCCCCCCATTCTCTCAAGGTCTTACTCAAGGTCTCAAATTTTCTTAAGCCAAGTTCCCCCCTCCCCATGGTCTCACAAGCCGCCTCAAAGCCCACTCCCCGCCATATCCTCACAAGCCCCATTGTATCTCAAGCCAAGCCCCCCCCGCCCCCTTCCGCCATATACTCACAAGCCCCCCCCAACCCCCCCCCACCTATTCTCTCAAGCCAAGCTCCCCAACCACTATGCTCTCACAAGCTTTCCGCATCTCTCAAGCCCACTTCCCACCATATACTCACAAACCCCACCCATATTCTCTCAATCTCTGATGAAAATATATTACCGGTATGTTTTATTTCATTTTGAAATTGTTGTTCTTATGTTGTTATCTTTGTATATATATATATGCACGCATGCACACGCACACACATGCACATATATTTATTTATTGTTGACACGCAGACACACATATATATACATATATTTATTATATATTGTTGAAAAAATATATATATATATATATATATATAAAATGGATAGATATATATATATATATATATATATATATATATATATATATATATATATATATATATATATATATATATATTCACACTGTTCTGATGCATTAATATTATAAAAGCTCCACATCAGCAAGTGGTTCTATACATTCATCACCTACCTTTATTACCAATGAGTTGAGGTAAGAGGTGTTTGGTGAGAAGATATGGGCTTCTGACGTGCATGCGATACATTTTGTCTAATGATTCCACTGGAGAGTCAGGAAAATTTAAGCATCCATCTGCATTGGCACCATTATTCACCTATGAACAGAGTGACATTTCGTATTCATATTTACATATCTAGTGTACTTTTAGCAATGGCATATTTCATTCCTGATTTAACATATTGCAAACATAACTACTAATATTTGGTAAACCACTGACAGTATATCTATATTTTCAGCATTTGTAAAAGATTTTCCCATTCTATCACAAAGATATACTATGCATTTAAACGAGGTTATATTTTGTTTTTATTTTTAGAATTTAAATTCAAGTCTTATGGTGAAAGAGCCTTAAAAAACGGCAACACCTAAATCATGAAATAAACTTCCTCTGTCCATAAAACAATCCGAGACTCTTGCCATTTTAAAATCCCAATTAAAGCACCATTAATTTAGCAATGAGTTCGAGTGATATTTATTTTATTTTTTAATTTTCAGAATAGCTATTATACCATTAGCAACAGACTATTTAATGAATGATTTGACATTTTGCAACCATAACTACTGTTATTTGGTAAACCACAGACTGCATATCTATCTTTTTCGCATCTTTTTAAATTTCCCATTCTATCACAAATAAATACTATGCATTTAAACTATATAGTATACAAGATTTGTGATATATGGTACGCAGCATGTGGTCGCATTTTTTGTTTGTTTTTTGTTGTTGTTTTTTCTGTTTCTGCTGCCTTATAACCGCTGCTGCTATGTTTAAATAAATTTAAATTTAATTTTCACAGAAAAAGGACTTTTGTTTTTCCGGTTATAAGGCAGCAGAAACAGACTATATAGTATTTTGTTTATCTAAAAAACGTTTATTCATATGATTTATCTGACGATTTCAATACTAAATTTATCTCCACAGGCCTACCAAACCGCATGCAATTATTATTTTTTCCAAACATGTATCAAAATCCTCAGATCAAAACAACCTAGCATTTAACGTAACTTCGTTTCCATAGCACCAATAGATAAAAATGCACAAAAAAAGGAACAGGAAGCCCATTCCATGGAGGTTTTCACGTAGAGTAATTATTCATGTATTAATTTTGCAATAATTTAACCTCTGTCATTAAAGACTGGTATAAACGTTTATATTCATCACCTATACAAGACTCTAGATTATAGAGATTAACAGTGATGCATGTTTACACATAGGTGATTTTCAATCATGGCATCATTTTAAAACTGGTAATTGTAATATATGCAATGTGAACCCATGCACAGCCCCAAACTAATACATTATTCATTATCCATGTGCTCTATTCATAGAATGTGTCGGTAGGCCTGTCTCTTGGGTTGGATCTGGATTAAGTAATACATTCCAATGCTAATGAATTACAATTCAAAGTCTCTGCTATTCTTAACCAATAATAATCAGATATATTCACGAAGAAATTTACTGCTAAATACTTTTTATGTTCAACCTGTCGTGTTTGAAGTAACACTATGGAAAGATGTGGTAGGTCAGTGTGGGATGGGGTGGGTGACCTCAGTTTGGCTATCGTCTGCTTCAGAAATCAGAATATCATCGCACATGTGTACATGACATCAGGCTTATGCACATATCACTTCAATTTCATGATGTTCCTAGTTTAAGTTTTAGTGGGTAGAGCACAGGTATACTGTTGTCATTAAATATATATGCTGGGGTCTACTTAATCGAAGTAAAAATAGATGTATATTTATTTGCGGATTAATATTACATCATGCATGTATAATGTAGTTGAATTAAATCCAGTGACACTATTTTTGTTGTAGCTGTAATGAAATTGGCTTTTGATTATGCCTGTGGCTTCATCATGTAGTTGAACATTTTCCTGACCATGTCTATTTCTCGTTTAAATGCTTGGTCCCATCAAACACCTTTGATGCAGGCATTTGTGCATTGTTATACTACATATTAGGATTTATATAGGCTTCATTTGATGAAATTATATTGTGTTAACAATATAATTATAACATACCAAAATGTTAATTTTGCTAAACTTTTCAATAGCAGTTGCTGCTATTCGTTTAACATTGTCCTCTTCTTCAATTTCTGTAACTTGTATTGGAACTATCTACAAAAGATATCATGATGTCACAAACATACAATTAGGAGAATGAAGAATTGTAAAAATAAAATATTGAAAATACAATTTCCAGATTTAAAAAAACTTACTTGCTTTTCCTTCAAACCCAGTTGCCTACATTCTTCAGCTACCTTCTGCAATCTCTCCATTTTCCGGCCAGTTATAAGCAGACTACATCCATATTTAGCCAACAGTTTAGCGGTAGCTGCTCCTATTCCTGCACTGCCACCTAAAGGAGGAGGTGAAGTTCCACTCATACATTTTGATTTGTAAGCTGTTTGTTGAGGCAAGTTTACAGAGTAATAATACACTCTTTTCCACTGCTACTAGACTGTTATCTGAACATTACTTTGATATCCACCGGCATTATTTATAGTCAAAAATATATTAATACCTGTAATGACAGCTACTTTCCCCGCCAAAGTTTCCATTGCAATGAGTGTGCTTCCCTAAAACACTTACAATTTTTTCTCACATAGAAATCAAGATCTAAGTAAAAGATTTAAATGATATTTTCCTCGATGTTATAAACATAACACCTCCTTATCAGACGTTTGTTTTAGATAAATGGCCTTAAAGTGTACACACTTTGAAAAGTTGTAAGTAAAGGAATGCTTTAGACTTTTGGCCACTGAAGCTTCACTAAAATGCATCAGGCAAGTTCGCTTGAAGATTGAGATACGCCTGCAAACCAAAAGGCTTGAAAAGACCCACCCGTGCAATGTTTTCTTTTAAATATCAACCTTGAATCATACAGTTTTTTTACAACGTATAAACTAGATCAAAAAGTGTTCAAAGAACACTGCGTCGCTAGAACGACCTTGACTTTTGGGCAATTAAGATAATATACTGAAAAAAAATGTATACTTTACAATCAAGAAATCTATGAATTTGAGGAGAAAACATCAGAATGAATCAGAATCAATATATCCAGCATAAAGCTATTTTGTGTTGCCATACAATAGGACTTTGAGGAAGGAACAAAGATATATGAAGCATATAGGAGAGAGAGATTCATTCTGAAGACCAAATCCATCTCAGATACAATATCACGTGCAAAAGTGAAGACTTTTAAAGATGCATACACAGAAAAATTGTGTGAAAAAGAACAAAACAAAGTTTCGAAAAAGGAAGCTAATGAAGCTCAGAGAATTGTAGATGTGGCTAAAGAAAGAAATTATGACCTTAAGCATTTGTTCACATATGATTTGGTGGATTCATCTCCTTTGTTTGAGCAGAGTGGATTAATGAAGAAAACCCTAAAATCCACTCTTTGTCATGTGCTTGAACAAAAGCTAACACCAAATGAGTATGGTATCCCATCAGAATGGTCGAGGGTGTTGAAAACAACATATGTCGTTGATGCGATGGGACAAACAAGAAGGGTTCCGACTGTGCAGTACAAGACATTTGGGCATTATATGACTGCTTATCTAAATTCAATATATAAATTATGTGTTAATGCCAATACCATACATCTTGTATTTGATTCATACATTGACGGATCTGTGAAAGACTCTGAGCGGCTACGAAGAAGTACAAAGCAAGCAGTTGAAATCAGTACAATAGAAAATGAAACATTATTTCCAATAGACCTTGATTCATTCTGGCCATCAAGCACCAACAAGGAAAAACTTCAATTGTATATACGGAATACCATATTATCAGATTCACAGCAATTTCGTCAGGGCCAAATTGTTTTGAGTGGAGTCCGAACAAAAGATCAACAAATACCATGTATGACGGGAGATGCAATCGAAATTGATGAGCTCAACAGTGATTTAGAAGAGGCTGATCTACGACTGATTCTTCATATTCTTTATGCTGTAAAACAAGGTTCAAAGCGGATAGTGGTCCTTTCGAATGACACAGATGTGCTAGTGCTTTTATTACATTTCATGGAAAAATTTCGAAAGAAAGGAGTACAAGAGATCTGGCAACGAGCAGGCACAGGAAACACTATAAGATATATTCCCATCCACAGGATTTCAGACATTATAGGAAAGAAGATGTGTAAAGTGCTTCCTGCTGCCCACATTCTGACTGGTTGTGACTCTACAAGCAAAGTTGGCACAAAGGCTAGTTGCCTCAAAGCAGATCCAACAAAGTTCTTGTCTAGATTTGGAAAACAAGCTATGCCTTCTGATGATGTTCTAGATAGCGCTGAAGCATACCTTGTTCAAGTTTTACAAGTAGGATCACCTTTTAACAGAATGGATCAGCTTCGCTACTACAAATATTTTCACAGTAAAAACATCATATATGCCGAATTGCCACCATCAACATACTCATTGCGAGCACATCTATTACGATGCTGGTACAACTGCCACGTGCAGTTGCAATGTTTAGGCAGTTCAATCTTGGACCCTTTACAATATGGCTATGTGGATGAAGATGGTATTGTTTCACCACTGAAGAGGTTGAGGCTTGTCCCTTTAGATTTGGTTCTACCTTGCACTTGTAAAAAATGTGCCACTCAAAGGTGTGCATGTAGAAAGAATTGTGTTCCATGCTGTATGTACTGTGGGTGCAGACAACAAAGCTATGAACAGCAGGGTGCATTTTGCAAAAATCCAAAAATCATGTTAAGATTACCTATGAATATTTAGTATTCTTAAAATGAACATATGCTTCGTAAGTGAAGAATGATAATGTATATTTACGTTGTTCATTTTGTGCTATGATATTTTATCTCTAAAAGTTAGTTAGTTCCTTGTGATTCATTATACTGTGTTATTCTTGTAAGACTATGATTGCCATATGCTATATATTGAACAAATCCTAAGTAATATAAGGACTAGTTATGCAGTAGTTACTGCATAATGTCCAATAAGTGCATATTTCTTTATCTTTATAATTTTTTGTTGAATTTGTAAGCACATATATATTTTTTCTCCAATTTTAACTGAATATATTAATGCTATATATACTTCGATATAAAAAATATTTTAACAGAAATATTCTTAAATATGTTAACATATCAAATAATATTAAGACAAACATCTTGGATGCTATCACTAGCTATTAGACTTACAAAATTATTGAAGATGCTAATAGACATCATTATGCTAGAATTCTAAGTGTAGACACTAAAATTATAACTCAAGAGATGTTAAAAGTTGGCCGAAATAGTGAGGCACAGCACTGTCATGTACATTTGGCCACAAAAAAGAACCTTTAAGTTCTTGTTTCATTATTTTTTCTATTGGAAATGTGTACCTAAATAGTTTCTTGACCATCGAGTTTACATAACAAAATATTTTGATACTTTTATCTTGATCTAACCTCACGCATTTAAACAGAAATGTCCTAAAATCTGTAAAAATACCTATCATGGCGGCCATTTTGGACGCCATCTTGAATTTTACACTTGGTATGAATAATACAATTTTTTGAAGAAATTAATGGACTTCTTAACCCTAAAAAACTTACCTACATACATCAATATATAAATTCGTTAAGGCACATCAAGTGAAATGTAGGAGATGTTAAAATTGTCAAGTTTTATGAAATATAGCACTATCATGTATATGAGGCCAAAAAAAAGGGTGACCATATTTGTTTTTTATTATTTCTTCTGTTGGATATGTGTGAACAAGTGATTTCTTCAAATTCTGGTTGGTATATCAATACTTTACAATATATATATAACTATGTAAAATAAAAAAATATTTTAACACACGTGTGTAAAAAATAAGAGAAAAATGCATATTTTGGCGGCCATTTTGGACGCCATCTTTAAATTACTGGATGAACTTACAATATTTTTATAAATTCATTTAATGGACATGCTTTAAGATGTATGCCATGAAAATGGCAATCATTTTGACTTTTGGACTTGACAAAACATCATTTTTAGAAATATTCCTCAATTTGGCGGCCATTTTGGACGCCATCTTGAATTATAAAAATTCTGCCGGGTTGCTGCAAGTCCACCCTCACTTTTCTTGAAGCCCTAATCATGTTACATCAAAAAATGAAGGGTGATTCTCTGGACCTAAAATGCATATAGAAAGTTTTGAATGGTCCCATTCAGAAAGCATACGCTTAGCTTACATGTTCTAGGAGCCGTTTGGGTATGCTTTTATCTGCTCAAATACCCTGACCTTTTGCACTTGCATGTAAAAAAAGCTGCTCAAAAGCAGACAAACAGGACAGTCCCAAAAACCGGATAAAAGGGGTAAAAGCAGATTCTCTGGGCGGATGTTCAACCGTCAAAAAGCACCTGCTGGGGCTGACGCTTATGCTCGAACTGCATACTATAGCAGACTATTTAAGCGCTGAGCATTTCATTTCTGAGGAAGGACAACAGTCGAAGTTTTGCTATTAATAAAATTTGGAGACAGGTATTTTAACCATTTAAAAGGAAAACAACAGAAGGCAAAATGAAATTTTTTCGAAGAAAAAAAACTGAAAAACAAGAAGATTTTAAACAGCAGCCCCCAAAAAGAAGACTCACGTCTTCGTGGACTAGTAACTTGACAGAAGTTGATATGAGCCACGAGGAGACAGTTTAGCTTCAGCAGGGTTCATTTTTGTTCAATTTTTTCTTTTTTATTCTTGGACCACTTGCATTGAGCCTTTCATGAGTACCGGCAGACTGAAACTACAGGTGACCTTCAGTATGCCAATTCTCATAAGCATTTCATAAGCAATTCATAATTTTTGTAGGCAGATGACGTTTTTCATGCGCTTTAGGCTTTTAAATGTATCGCTTAACTGTGACGCCAAAAACATTTGTCTGCTTTCCATCTCTTGTTTTTATAATCAGCAGATGAAAACGGATAGTTTGGATGTGTTTGGCGTGCAGTTAGCGCATAATCCAATAACCATCGATTTTTGTACAAGGTATTTGTGCAGCTCAAATACCAACGGGCAGCTAAATTTCTGAATAATCAATAATCTTCCTAGAAATATTTTGAGCAGACGATAGCGGATATAAAACTTACTAAATAACTTATGATTAACGGTGGATTGAACCAGCGTGAATGTGCGGACGAGACCTTAGGGACACTTTTGTAATGCCAACCATCTGCTTTCCATAAGCAAAGCCCAGTGGGACACTTACATATGGTGGACAATTTTAACAGCAGATCCATGGAGCGGCTATGGGGTCGCCAGTTTCCATGATAGTGTGTGATGCGATGAAGGAGGACATAGAACAAAAGGCAATTGAAACAGCGCCTCACCTTCCCCACTGGTGGTACCGATATGTGGATGACACTCACACAAAGCTAGACTCTGAGTATGCCCAGGAATTCAAGGACCATCTAAACACACTGGACCCTGACATCAAGTTAACCACTGAAGGAGAGGAAAATGGTGAGCTTGCCTTTCTGGATACGTCAAAATCGAAGAAAGTTGATGGTAGTCTCAAACTCAAGATCTACCGTAAGCCGACACACACCGACCAATACCTGCAGTTTGACTCTAACCACCCCTTAGAGCACAAACTCAGTGTAGTACCAACTCTCCATCATCGAGCCAAGACTGTCGTTACTGAAGAGATGGATCGAGAAGTGGGAATAAAACATGTGAATGAGGCATTATCAAAATGTGGATATCCATCTTGGGCGATCAAAAGAGGATCTGTGTTGAGAGACAAGGACGAAGCAGGAAAGAAGAATGACCGGACGGGCGAGACAAAGAAGATAATGGTGGGAATACCATATGTGAAGGACTTGTCGGAGGCGGTGAGAAGGATCATGAGTGGTTATGGATGAAGTGCCTACTTTAAACCGGTGAACACTCTAAGACAGTTACTGGTAGCACCCAAGGATCCAGCCAAGAAAGAAGACGTTTGTGGTGTAGTTTACCAAATTAACTGTGGTGGATCAGACTCTGAAGGATGTAGTAGCTCCTATGTGGGTGAAACAACAAAGAGCCTTAAGACCAGATTCGACCAGCATAGACGCCCTAGCAGCACCTCCTCACACGTCTCCTTACATCTACATCAACCAGACAGCGAGAGCCATCACATATCCCTGGATAAAATCAAGATGATAGATCGTGACCAGAACACTTTTGAAAGGAAGATCAGGGAGACCATACACATCAGGCGCCTCAAGCCCGACCTCAATAAGAACGTTGGGGCCGCCGACCTGCCAGCCATCTACACCAACATCCTACCAGCCTCTGCCGACGACGTCACACCACGATCACGTGACGATTAGGTAGTGGGCAGACTGAAGAAGGACCGGGAAGGTCCGAAAGGCTATCAATGTGAGCTTATAAAAACTAGCACAAAAGGATAGTTGTAAACTGTATATATAATGTTTTTTGGTTTGTAATATATGATTATCAAATGTTTTAAAATATAGCTTTCGCGAATTAGTGTATTATCAGTACCTCATGATGTTACTTGAATAAAAACGAAGACAACTGTCGCTGTTTGGGACCACTTATCATCAGGGTGGGCTTCTTTTTAGCAAAGAGCCACATGTTTTGTGTTCTTAGAGAACCCTTTATCCATCTTTTATTGAAAATATTGTAATATATATTGGTCTAAGGACATTTCTACTACTGTTTAAAATGATTTAGAAGTAAAACGAAGACAACTAAATCAGTCACTGTTTGGGACCACCTATCATCAGGGTGGGCTTTTTTGGAGCAAAGAGCCACTTGTTTGTGGTCCTTAGAGGACGCTTTATGCTTCATTTATTGGAAATATTGTAATGTATAACGTATTGGTCTAATGACATGTCTACTAATGTTTAAAATGTTTTATAAGTACCTCATCATGTTACTTGAAAAGAAAGGAAGAGAACTAGAGTATCCGCTGTTTGGGACCACCTACGGATCGTTCACAAATGACGTCACTTGATTTTTGGCCTTTTTTAACACCCCCATCCCCCTCGTCAACTTTGCAGCACCCCCCCCCTTCCTAGTATGTGATGTCATCTTTGCCTCAACCCTCCCCCCACCTCCGTGACATCATGGTTTCGTGATAACATTTTGCTCAAGTAACATTGACTTAATTGTGCCTTTGTATAAGTACATTTGAATCGTGTGAAATGAATTGCTAACGGCCACTGTACCAATCATAAACACTGAACTATTTATTACCTTTTAACTATGCCATAACATGTATAGAAGAATTGTTAAAATAGTATTAAATAACTACAACTTTTGTACCTTTTTTAAAGGTGACATCACCAAAATTCTAGACCCCGATATCACACCTATAATTATAGAGCATTATTTCTTTTATAATGCAACAATACAAAAATCATGAAATTAGATATTATGTCTAGGTATAGCCACTTGAATTATATGAAGAATTATGGAGTTTCCAGCTTTGCAACAATTCCCATGGTTTTGGATGATGCACCATCTATGACGATGTTCTCCCCATTAATATAGGGCGCCGCATCTGATGCCAAGAAAGCCACTATCTGGGCAATTTCCTTTGGTGAGGCAACTTGGCCAGTTGGCGTTAACTTGGCAAATTCATCCCATTGCTGGAAATCAGGATTTACATAGAATGATTTGAAATTGGTTGAAACTCGACGTTCTGCTTGGATAGGTGCCTGGCTTCATCAGGTTATGGTTCAGGGTAAACAGGCTGGAGAAGCATGGGCATCTCATGGTTCTTAACAAGAGGATAAGAGAACCAGGCAGGTACTGGAAGCTTTTAAAATCCACCAGAAAGATTTGACCCTGAACCACAATTGAAAGACGGAGGTGCCACACACAACACTCCAGCATCTCTACCCTGGTTCGTGTGAACCATGACCTGATGAAGATGGCAAGTTGCCCCAATGAAAGGTAGAGTATCGATACATCCTTTATTTTTAATAAAAATCCGCAGTTATAGTGCTCAACTGATGGTAGGAGCTATGCATTTCATGGTGAGGGAAGACAAATTATTTGGGTGTTGTGTAGAAATTTGGTTCTTGCTTTATTTGGATATTTATATATCAGACATTATTAAAAAAACTCACATCTGCACCATCCATTACTTTATAGTTGTCCAATATACTAGTTCTTGTCCCACCGGGGCTGAAATAAAGAGTATATATTATTTAACATTTAATATGGTTCCAAGTAAATTACATTACCGCAAATTGACTATATAATGCATGTATAATTTACCTAACGCAGTTGAATCTCACACCACTTTTTGGTAAAGCTGCAAAAATGTTAGAATTGGAAAGAGTGGTATGTTTTATGCCTAATCTATAAATTCTATTATAAAGATATACAATCTTATATGTCGTTGTTCAAAGATTGCTGCTAGTGTAAGACAAACGATGTGTGAAGAGGGGTTAAGTAGATGTATTAATTACCTATAAAATCAGAGCTTATTTCAACGAGCAATGATTTCAATGATCAAACCTGTACCCTGACACTTATTCAAATACCTAAATCATACCTAGTATTTTAAAATAAGGTAAGTAATGCTCATTCTGGTAGTTGTTAGACACCTTTCAGTCAGCAATTTCAAACTAACCTGCCACTGCACAGTGCAGGAGTCGCTAATCACATAAATCAATATTTTAGATGATTTATTACCTATTGAAATCAATAGACATCAAAGTCACAAACTTACACAATAATACACATGTACAGTAAATCTTTTAATATTGGCCTAGCTCTCATACCTGTATTAAATGCCCCCCGAGCTGCGAGCTGGCAGGTATTCTGTTAAACGCTTATCTCCAATAAATGCCCCCTTCTACTGTTGATAAAAGCATTTAATGATCCCTGTGCCAGTCTGTTTTGATTCCTTAATGCATTAATTATAACAATTTTGCAGTGTGTAAAGCTCCTAAAACATGTATCATTTGAAACCAGAGCACTGTCTTACCTACGCTAAGAAACTCGTACCTACGACCACCTCTAATGCATGCCTCCCCTCCAATAGAATTATACCAATAACCACCCTTATGCCAATAGCCATCCGTCCGTTAACAGAAGATTTATGGTACATGCATATATCATATAAACATATGATCGAAAGTTTGTAACAAGAACTATTCCTATATGACAATATATACGAAGTAATCCACAGTGAATTCTAATACATATATAGTTTAAAGTAATCTCAAGACTCGTATATCTATCTGTTCATATTGATTGCCAAGCAAGTCTTAATTTGTCTTTCAAAATCACCGCTATCCATACACTGCAAAAACCTGACACCATGTAATTACGACCTATTGTGAAATAAACTGTGGGAATATTAACTAACAATACATTTACCACCTGTCGTCATTAACATTGAAGTCATCATGACAATGGGAAACTTTGAGGTTACCTCTAGCCTTAATCATAAAATGATATGTTTTCATCTACATGTACAATGTACATGAATAGTATAATATATATGATTATACATATAATATATAGAATGTAGATGTACTTACAGACAGCCATGCACGTGGTCATGTGAATAAGCGCTGCCTTCATTATGCAGTAATCAATATTTATAAACTGAAATTTGTAAAACACTCATGAAGTTACATTAGTAATATCCCACCCAGAGAAGTAACTAGACTTATACAAAAGATTCTTTCCAAGAGCACACTACTTTACATTACATTACAAGCTGGTGTATCATTAAAATGTGCTGCTTATTATCAATTATTATCCTGTTACTGTTGAATTTTCAAATAAATTAATTCTATGTGCATCCGTGCTATACTTCTGACCAGAAGCAAATTAAGAATACGTGTATTATTGTTTGGTGAAATTTTTTTTTTTCTCATCTAACTACTGCAAAAAAGTAGAACCTGAAAATGATTGTTATTTTTCAAACAGAAATACATTGTGGACTGTAGTGTGACTTTTTTACAGGGGCTGTTTCACATTCAGGGTACACAAATTGTCTCAAGGACACTAATGCAACTTGAAATTACCACAACCAACCTAATCAAACCAATTTCCATGCTTCTACAATATCCAATACATGAATGTTCAAGCATTAATCCATTTATTGACCGAAAATTAGGGAAAAATATGATTTTTCAAGCGTAAACGGAAAATGTCCAAAAAAATGATTGGCAATCAGGTGCTATTTTCAAACCGTAAATAATTTTTACCTAAATATGTAACATTTAATGTAAAAAGTAATTTAGCTATATTGGTTAAAGGTGCATCACAACGATTGAATAAAATCATTTTATCATAGAGTTTTTTTTAATATTCACTGAACTATGCTAAAAAGCAAACCTGTAACCTGATTGTGAAACAGTCCAAATTCATGGTGCCAGATACTCTTAGACCTTAAAATGTAATCAACGTGGATTGTGACGTCATAATTAAAGTTTACGTATATTGTCACCACGCGCACAAAAGTATCTAGATGCCGCGTAAAATGTAAAATGCTCAGGATCCACAAAATTAATGCCGAATTCTTTTGTGACAGAAATACGGTTTTGGTGTCATTGTAAAGCTCTCTATGTTCACCATATGTTTGTGCTGACGAAACAGGGTCTGAGAGATTGAGAGTGGATGGCCTCCGTTGAATATATCGTTTACTTGGTTTCAATTCATGGTGTTTAAATCTTATAGCAGCTATACCATTTTGAGGGACCTGATGACAATTTACGTTAAACGGTAAATTGTGGCCTGTCACAATCTTTTGTTGGTAATATTTTACGGTCTGTCAAGATACTATTATAGGAAGCCTTTTGCAATTCGTAATGACTAGTAGATATGTTAATAGCTTGACCATCAATATCACAGACAATGTAAAATTCACCACATAATCAAATGGACACATAATAGCCTTAAACAAAGCGTGATCAGAACATAATCCACATTCAAATTAATACTTACAGGCAGTATGCCTCCTATGCTTGCTATGTTGACAACAGAGCCTAAACAAGAGATTAATCTCATAAAATAAAATGCATTAAAACAGTGCTTTTGATACTGTGGTTATATATCATAGTTGGTAAGCATACTAAGTTACATACAGTACTGCATGCTGACTTCAACAATTTACACATATGAGCAGGGATGGATCAAGGGGAGGGGGGGGGGCTTTGGGGGCTTAAGCTACCCCCTCCCCATATACTCTTAGGGCCCCACCTTCTCTCTAACCTCCCCCTCCAGCCATAAAATATTCACAAGTCCCTGCTTTCTCTCAAGCCAAGCCCCCATCTCCCCCATACTCTAACAAGCCGCCGATATCTTCTCTCAAACCTACTCTCCGTCATATACTCAAAAGCCTCCCATTCTTTCAATCTCTCCCATTCTCTCTATCCCCCAACCCCCCCCCCACCCCCCCCAAAACCCACCCACCCACCCACCCACCCCCACCCACCCCCAGATAAAGATAAAGAGATAAAGTAATTGGTATTCACACTGTTCTGATGCATTAATATTATGAAAGCTCCACATCAGCAAGTGGTTCTCTATATTCATCACCTACCTTTATTACCAATGAGTTGAGGCAAGAGGTGTTTGGTGAGAAGATATGGGCTTCTGACGTGCATGCGATACATTTTGTCTAATGATTCCACTGTCGAGTCAGGAAAATTTAAGCATCCATCTGAATTGGCACCATTATTCACCTATGAATAGAGTGACATTTCGTTTTCATATTTACATATCTAGTGTACCTTTAGAAATGGCATATTTCATTCCTGATTTAACATATTGCAAACATAACTACTAATATTTGGTAAACCACTGACAGTATATCTATATTTTCAGCATTTGTAGATTTTCCCATTCTATCACAAAGATATACTATGCATTTAAACGAGGTTATATTTTGTTTATTTTTTAGAGTTAAATTCAAGTCTTATAGTGAAAGAGCCGTAAAAACGGCAACACCTAAATCATGAAATAAACTTCCTCTGTCCATAAAACAATCCAAGACTCTTGTAATTTTTAAATCTCCATTCAAGCACCATTAATTTAGGGATGTGTACGAGTGATATTTTTTTTTTTTTTAATTTTCAGAATAGCTATTATACCATTAACAACAGACTATTTGATGAATGATTTGACATTTTGCAACCATATCTACTGTTATTTGGTAAACCACAGACTGTATATCTATCTTTTTAGCATTTTTTTAAATTTCCCATTCTATCACAAAGAAATACTATGCATTTAAACTATATCATATTTTGTTTATCTAAAAAACGTTACGTATTTATATGATTTATCTGACGATTTCAATACCACAACACTTTGAACATGAATTAAAAACACTCCCATCTCTCTTTTGGGTTGGATCTGGATTAAGTAATACATTCCAATGCTAATGAATTACAATTCAAAGTCTCTGCTATTCTTAACCAATAATAATCAGATTTACTGCTAAATACTTTTATGTTCAACCTGTCGTGTTACACTATGGAAAGATGTGGTAGGTCAGTGTGGGATGGGGTGGGTGACCTCAGTTTGGCTATCGTCTGTTTTAGAAATCAGAATATCATCGCACATGTGTACATGACATCAGGCTTATGCACATATCACTTCAATTTCATGATGTTCCTAGTTTAAGTTTTAGTGGGTAGAGCACAGGTATACTGTTGTCATTAAATATATATGCTGGGGTCTACTTAATCAAAGTAAAAATAGATGTATATTTATTTGGGGATTAATATAACATCATGCATGTATAATGTAGGTGAATTAAAACCAGTGACACTATTTTTGTTATAGCTATAATGAAATTGGCCTTTGATTACGCTTGTGGCTTCATCATGTAGTTGAACATTTTCCTGACCATGTTGTCTATTTCCCGTTTAAATGCTTGGTCCCATCAAACACCTTTGATGCAGGCATTTATGCATTGTTATACTACATATTAGGATTTATATAGACTTCATTTGATGAAATTATATTCTGTTAACAACATAATTATAACATACCAAAATGTTAATTTTGCTAAACTTTTCAATAGCAGTTGCTGCTATTCGTTTAACATTGTCCTCTTCTTCAATTTCTGTAACTTGCATTGGAACTATCTACAAAAGATATCATGATGTCACAAACATACAATTAGGAGAATGAAGATTTGTAAAAATAAAATATAGAAAATACAATTTCTAGATTTTGAAAAAATACTTGCTTGCTTTTCCTTCAAACCCAGTTGCCTACACTCGTCGACTACTTTCTGCAGTCTTTCCATCTTCCGCCCAGTTATAAGCAGACTACATCCATATTTAGCGAGCAGTTTAGCGGTAGCTGCTCCTATTCCTGCACTGCCACCTAAAGGAGGAGGTGACGTTCCACTCATACATTTTGATTTGTAAGTTGCTCTGTGGAGTTCTGTCCCCACGGTATCTTTCATCAGCACTAGACATTTATATGTATTGTCCACCAGCATAAGGTACTCTCTAATGCCCGTACAATACAGTGTCTTTGTGGCAATACGTATCAAAGTAGTGTTGTCTTATTGTTGGTAATGGAGATACTCAAAAGTAAGTTATTATCTTGTGTTATCATCTAGTCTTACTAGCACGTAAATGATTTTTTGTCAGCGTGTCTGTAAAACTGTCCTAATATCTGGGGGAAATGAATATTGGGACAGTCTTTCCCATCAGAGTTGAGGCGACTAATTCTTTTTTTTCTCGTCAAAACTAAACAAAATGACAATTTTCATGATTACGAGAATCTGTTTATATTGTACATGTACATCCAATTAGCAGTCTGTTTGCTTCTGCATTGGAATAAATTACTTAACATTCCTGCATAAGTGAAAGAATGGTAGGTTGTGAATTTTGATTCTGTTAAACTGAGTTAAAGGCCCGGGTTAAAGGCCAAATGTTTTAATTAAACTAGACTCAACTAACTTTTACAAATGAAGGATTTACATAACGAAAAATCACATTTATTTTTTCATTAACTATTCTATATTGATATAAATATACATCTCATCCACACATAATATTGCATTCTTGTAATCTATATATATCAAACATTTTCATTCAATCACAACTGTTTCAACTAGTGTCAAAACAATTTTCGAATTCACAATGCCATGTGTACATCATATCAGTAAATATGGTCATATGGATTGATCATATGTCAGATTGTTTAGTTTGTTTGTTTGTTTGTACTCCGCCGCCATTAATTTTGATGATTATAGCAGAGGCAGGCCACGTGGTGTTGGTACATGGACCTTCAGAGGCGGGCTAGGTAGTCAACTGAGCCTCGGGGGGTGAAGGGATCACACAAGCTATTGTTTCCAAGCTAGATGAGTTCTTTTGCGTGCAGAGGAGTAGTTCTCCTCTACACGGGACACGCCTTTTAACGAGGCTTCCAAAATTTCGAGTATGCTGAAGTAGGTAATATCTCTTTGATCTACATTATAATCATCATAGAATCATAATTCACAACCTACCATCCTTGCATTTATGTAGGAATGTAAAGCCATTGAAATTAAAACTCACGGGAAATTCCCAAACGTATAACTTGATGCAAGGACAGACTATAAGCCCATTATGCATGTATACTAATGACCTCATTACATCATAGTGGTCATTGATTTAGACTGCACTTAGCGTTTTCCTGCTCTAAATTCCTCTATTTAAAAATTATATCTTTCACCATATTTAGGTGATTTGATACTGACCAACTTTCTTTCAAATACATTCGATACGTTTGGAGATACTAGTAATATGATCCTCTCCATTACATTAAGAAAAAACAAGACATTATGGGCATCACCTGTCATCAGTCTCTGCAGACAATTAGGTCAATGGGTTAGATAAAATGTAATTACTGTGTTTTATACACTGGCTTGTACCCAATTAATTGCGTCCGTCCTTCCTTCCGTCCTTCCGTCCTTCCTTCCTTCCTTCCGTTTGGTTCGTTATCCCTCTACAGGTCGCATCGTTTGAGCTAGGATGCTCAAATTTGGCATGTCGGTTGGAAATGGTGACCACAAGAACCCTATTTCACATGGGCCCAAACGGTCCATATTTGGGCCCATTTGGGCCCATTATTAGGTCCATTTCACTAGTATTAAATACGCTTTAGCCATCATGGAAAAATCAATATCATAAGGCAGCAACATTAGTCTAGCCTGGTGCTGTTAGCTGCTGAAATATGAATATTGATTTTTTGCCAATATATAGACAGTGGCATTCCAGTGTTTTTTCAGGTATAAAACACTGGTTTGCCCTCACTGGGGGTGCTCTTAATGTTTTAAATATATCTATAAATATAACTATTATTACCCGTAATGAGAGCTACTTTTCCAGCCAACGTTTCCATTTCAATAAGCGTGCGTTCCTGTAACACTTGCAATGTTTCCTACACAAGCTCGTGTGTTCAAGATCTAAATAAAATTTGTCTATGATATGTTGCTCTACATTTTTTTCTATAACGTCTACTTATCATTTAGATACAACGGCCAAAGACAAAAAATGCAGTCCAAAGTAACATGATAACAAATGGTTTGAATTTAATAAATGACACAAATGGTCGGTCGGCCTTAGTACAAAATGTACGTGTTATCAACTAAGTACATATAGTTGAAGGATAAACTCAGTAAATTTTTACCATTTGCATTTACTGAGGGTATGTGTTAGATACTGATATACACACCATATATACTAGTTGCGTTTGGTTTTTAGATTGCTATGCAACTTTTTTTTTATTAAAACATTTCATGAGTGAGATCATTTGATAAAAATATTCACAAAATAATTTGGGTACACGAACATAAATAGATAATTAGGAATAACTTAGCTGTTTCATATGATGAGATATTTCATCTACTAACATTTATCGAAGCCACCCATCTCTTACTTTTTTATGTTCGACGTCTATGAAAAGTTATTTAGATGTCCTTGAATGGTGCATATAGGTCGCTGCCAATATCTCGTACATAATAAATGACGTGTGCGTTATGGACGCTGGGTGGTCATGGAACTGCTCCCAGGAAAGATCACATGGTCGTACAATGATTTTTTGTCACTATGGCAGAAACTTCTTTTTTTTTATTTGAAAACATATCAATGCAAGTTTCCAATGGACGGAAGTAATGAGAGATGTATCTAGCTCATGTGCACCAGACGACCCAAGGAAAATGAATGGGGAATGCGTGCTATACATGTATGGACGTTAGGGTTCTCCCTCCTCATCGGTGAAATATTCCTATTAATACCACAGGCTTGACCAGCTTCGAAACATTGGTCGAGCATATGTTAAGACTTTGCGATAATTGATAAGACTTCTTCTTAACAATTACATGTTAAACTTCGATTCAAAATCATACACATAAGCATGAGCAATGTCATGTAATATATGATAAATGTACGTTCAAGACGGTTGTGGCCTCAGGCAGTTTACTTGGACACCGTTAGCGGTTTGTCAATATGATATATTGTTCAATCATCCAACAGATATTTACATGCACATTCAGAAAAAGGTGGGAACCAGCTATCACTTCTAAATAGGCACTAAGAAATGCAATCCACCGCCGTGGCCAATTGTATTACACATGTGAGTCAGTTGATAAGAAATCATATGCTATGAATTCTGCATTGCGTGGCAGGCAATACCTGAAACAGGATATTAAGATGTCCTAAACTTATTACATCAAACAAGTAATAGCCACCATCATGCCTTATAAAAGGCAACGTCTACACGTAATGACAGCCATCAGCAGCATCTTGGAATGTCTTTTGGCTGCCAAATACGGCCATGTTCATTAACGATCACAACATTGGCACATAATCAGTCACTGTCAGTGCAGAGTGTTTTATTGACATCTTTAATAACTGTATGCATCCCTAGTGCCAAGTGTCCAGGGCCCATCACGCGAGGATGGTGTAATTGGGAGACGTGTGGTGTATATAATATGTAACAAGGTTCGGTCACCTTTCATTTACCAAATTCTTATTCTCGTGTTACAATAAGTGAATTGAAAATTGACAGAATGTATTTAGTGGGGACCTTCTTTTTGTGTGCATTATGGATAGATGCTGTTTCTTGCTCAAAGTACTCTGGAAATACAGGTCTGTGTGTTTAGAATATGATATTGTTTTTTTGGCTGTGTGTGTATGTTCTTATATGGACCTTGATTAGGCTGTGTAGTTATTATGCAATGTGATAAACTTCTTACAATGCAATATTAATAATACCTAATTTGAATGCAAATAGTCGGTAAGTAATGAGGCCCACCTCATTGCCAATGATTATAGATATTAAAAGTGCAACTTTATAAACGTATTGATTATAATGGGAAGGGCACATGTTTAATATAGTTACATGTACGTTATTCATACAGAATGTTAAAATAAAATGGAGATAATAGAACAAACGGTGTACATGTATCATCTTACCAAACACTTACTACTACTGTCGTGGGAACTGTGTTTTTTTTTCAATGGTCAGGTTACGACTTCGTTTTAATCAATGTGTTAAGTGCACTTGTCAACATTATAAACTACCCGTGTTACTACAAAATGGTGGGTCCGTTGTGATTGTGGAATGTCCGCAACACTGAGACATTTCCATTAGCCAACCAGTCCATTTAATAGCCAACGTGACAACGAAATTGTGTTCTCATTGCGAATTGTTCTCTACTGACGTTTCCCCATACGGTGATTGTAGATCTACTGCATATATATATATAAGTATTGTATTGCATCTATAGTTTACCGTCATATAGAATAGTATAATTGCAATTGTACATTTAGAGCAAAAAGTCGTTTAAAAGATTTTCGAAATACACACTAAAATGACTTGAACCAACCAATCACACTTTGCGGGATAATCTTTCCCTCTTTGCTTGTCAAAAAGTAGTTAAAAGCTGTTAAGAACTAGAACTATGATAAAACACATACAGTAGAAACTCCAATTAAGACCACCTCTGTATTGAGACCACCTCTATAATAAGACCACTTTTCGTGGTCACAAATCTTCATAAAGCTACCAAATGAACCTCTCTATAGAGACCATCCCTCTAATGAGAACACCTAACACCGGTCTCAAATGTCCCCCCAATAGAGAGGTTCAACTGCACTCACAAACCACGTGATGTAATCTCCCCCTACCTTCAGCAGTATGCCCGCCGGCGGGCCAGCAGTACTTCTTCGCGCACCCGGCCGACCCGTGCCAGTACGTATGGTGCGTGCTCGGCTCGCCACTCGCCCGCCGCTGTGCGCCCGGCAGCGGCGTGCGGCCCGGCGTGCACGGCGTCAACAACCCGTGCACCGAGCGCAACGACGCCTGTCGCCTCCCCACCGTCACCGCCCCGCCACCTACTACAGGTATCGTAGTAAGGGAGAGGTATGAGGGGTCAAGAAATCTCACAGCTCTGATCTGTTTACCTTATTTCCCTATTTTTTCCACATCTCTATTTTTCGCGGTCTTTTTCTCAAATCCCCCTTCCTTATAATCTTGCCCCTCGTAACGCCATTTGCTTGGTCTTCTCTCATTGATTATTACATAGGGGGGAGGGGGTGTCCCATCGTTGATTTTCACGGCTTAATAATTCACGCTAACTTTACAAGTCCATGATTATACCAACTGCCATATACTGCCTCTAGAGCCGTGAGATCTGACGATGTAGGGGTCCACGCTATAAAAAAAACATACCTGGTGGTCAGTTACAAAGGTAACTGCATCGGTGAACTTTGTAGAGCTTCAATATGTGTATGAGGGATTCACTGTATCTGTATAATTTTATCATATAAAAGCCAATGGTGCAGTTGTCTTTGGTCATTTAAGCCTTGGGCACAACCAGCAGTGCGGACATTTTGACAATACAGTTTTAACTGTGTCTACGGCGTGTAATATTGTAAAGCCCAATATACTGACGGCGTACTTCCGAATGAAAAAAAGTATTTTTCTCTGTCTCTCCCTGCATGTATCTACGGCAAGGCTGCTGTTGAATTGGTGGTCTCCCTAATGCCTTTAAAAAGTACTTTCACCGCACGTACACTTAGTAGACACGCCCTGATTCCCACGGTCTTCATGAGCTTTACGCAGAAGAGAGCCCGTAGAGACGCTCTCAAGTTGCGCGTGTGTATGACTGTATGCCGCGTGTATGAGGATGGGCCTACTTCAACGCATCATCCCTGTCCACGTTTAGACTTACTAATATAGAATGTATCACAATCAATAGAGTAAAACAGAGACTGACTGTCACACGACTGTATTTGCATCTAGAGATTTTTCGTGTCAAATAAAAGTAAACTATTTACATATGTGATTTTGTTTTGTTTTCCATTTATAATTGTAGGTGGTGGTAAGTCATGGCATTGGAAATATCATCATTACAACAAAAATTCACACCACCATGGGCATAACGGATACCTCAAAGCACATGGTCAGTTTTTTGCATACTTTTGTTACATTTTTACACCTGTTCAATATTAGCCAGCTCAGCCTGCTACACATATTAAGCATAGCGCAGAAACAGGAAAAACGACACAGTCTGACACAAATTGCAATATTATTCTATTCTGTTGAAATGAACATACGTGTATAGGTATATACCACTTAAGATGACAAAGTGTGAATATTTGGCCTAAGACACTAATATAATTCATACAATAGAACAAAGCTAAACACAAAACTGCCATTTTCAGTAGGCGCACCCTTGTCCTCGCCCACGGTGCCCCAGGTGTCCTCCCTGCTGCTCCACGCCCTGCAGACGGCCGCGGGTGGCTCCATGGGCGGCGGCCAGCAGCCACAGCAGACTGCACGACAGGGCAGTTCATATGAGAATCGACAGCCAATACCAGCGCAGTTCCCATTAGGTTATCAGCAGCAGCAGCAGCAGCAGCAGCAGCAGCAGCAGCAGCAGCAGCAGCAGCAAATGACAGCACATTTCCCTGGTATGAATCAGCAGCAGCAACAGCAGCAAGCGACAGCAACGTTCCCTAGTATGAACCAACAGCAGCAGCAACAGCAGTTTCCAATTACGGATGTGTGGGTTCCAATGCAAACTGGACAAAATGCACAACAGGGAGAAACTGCGTCCATGTACTATGACCCATCCATAAACGACGCGGTAGGAGAATCGCCAGTGTATGACCTGGGAAGCTGCTCGGAGCAGGCACCGCACACCTCGACCAACTCACTCTCAGATAGCGAGGACCCGTACTACATGCTCACGGGTCCGGACGAGACGGTGGGGGAGGCCGGGGAGGCCGAGCCATGGCAGAGTGCCGCTGCTGCTGCCGCCCCTGACAACAGACAGGACTGGGATTACGACCCCTTCATGAACAACAAGGAGTATTACAATGAGCGGTACATCAACCACAAACCAGGACTGTTCTTTAATGAAGATGTGCCGCGTCCGTTTCCTACTGATTAAGACTTCGAAATGCACGTGGGATGTCACGTGATAAGGAAATACTACTGAAGATACGATAGATGTACTTGATATGATGATGCCATCGGTGTCTGTAGAGAGAACACTGTGAACAATGCATCATCGCTTCCATTGTTATTTGGAACACATGAACAATGCATATTGGCTAATATGAATTGAAGCCAGTGACTGACTGCGTGATAAATGTTGCTGACACTAGTTCAACGAACGCTTATACCGTCAAGTCGGTTTGTTTGTGTTCAATATCGTATAAAACGTTCCAATATTTTTATGTGCGTTGTTATTTTAAAAGTACCAGTGACATGCTGCAGAACCTCTAACATTTTCCATTCTGAACTGAGAATGGTTCATGTGATCACATGTACATGTATATGCATGAATCTCCTGTGCACAAAAGTTCTAGCAACATTACTATCCAGCCTATGTTGGGAGTTGAATTTGATAAATATTTCCTCTATTATACATTCAAATAGCAAACACAAAAAACATCGGAACTATGAGAAACTATTAGTAGTTTTTGTAGGATCTATCTTGCTTCCCTATTATAGAATTTGTATATGCTGTGTTTACACAATTTGACTCCAAAACGCTGTGCTCATATTTTCCCTTCTGAACTGAACTTTTTGAAAGCAATGAAAAAGGTTAGAAGAAAACATTCAATAGTGATGAAAAATATATTTTACTAATCAGAATGTTTTGCACTATGATATAGGAAATGAGTGCATGTAGTTTTCCATGCAGACTGTAACCGGTACATTTCCCCTCACTACTGTATGCTCATCTGTTTTCTGTTTCTGTCTCACTTGTGCACGCAAACACCACTTGTGCATAGATAGGGTGATATCACCACTAAAACAGGTTATTTCTAAAATAGATCTAGCTGCATATCGCGTCTTCAGGAAACGCAGGCTAATATGTGTCTAAACCATGATGTGGTATTTTATTAACATTATCATTTTAGAGCTAGGAACTTCAGGTGTATGACGATCTATATACGACTATTTTGTATCATTTTTAATACCAAAAAGACGTTATCTTTGTTGCGTTCAGAATTTAGGTGCATTCATACATGATATACTAAAAGTGTTACCTGGCCTTTTCCGCGTTCAAGATGTGTCATTTCTTTGTAGGCCTATGTATGAAGATGTATTAAGTAATATTCAACTTTTGACAAATACACACAATGTATAAATATTATTAGAAATATGAAACTAAATGCTATCTTACTTTAAAACCAGTTAAGGTGTATTTTGTTGTTGGTATACTATTTTTAATGCTTAGTCATTGTTTATAGGCTATTTCAATAATTGATTATAAAAAATGTATTTACCTAAAAAGGACACTCACGTGTCGAAACGTTGGGAAAATCGTTTGATACATTAAATGAAATTATTCTTCAACGTGTATCTTAAATTTTAAACTCCAAATTAAGTTTTCAACTACAGATGTCTGAAATTAAACAAATTGCAAATGTTGATCTAATTACTATATTAGTTAAACTGCCCTGTGGCCATTCCATGTAACTAACATGTAACTATTAGACCCGGCGGTAGTTCAAGACTGGCTCTTACTAACACTTGTAAGTCAATAATGGAGCTGCCACACAACACAGTTGATCAAGGCTAGGCATTTATTGCAGAAAAAAACGAGAAGTGTATTTTGATTTTTGCGTTTGTTTTATTTTTAAATTATAATAATAGGTAGGACGGGGGCAATGTATTATTCATGATTTTAGAAAGACAGTCACTGCACTTGATAGATATCTCAATCGATTACTATTATCATAATAATACACCGCAATGGTGTCTGTTACGCCTGCATTGGACCCAGCAACATCCAACTCACAAACAGTGTTACTGCCATCGTCTGGAGATTTACACCATTTTCGAAGGCTATAACTATCTGTACCATCCATTTCTAAAAAAATCCATCCTGGCTTAGAATATACAACTTGTACTTTGTACGGCTCTATCTCATACGTTAGCTGTGGAACTATTGAGATGGCCACAGCTGACGTGAGAAGCTCGCAGCTGAATGGCTGTAGTTCGAACTTCCGGTCACTATACGTTGAGTGGTAGCGCATCCTCACTTTCTTCTTACCTCGAGGCACTTTGTCACCATAACAAAAATTCTGGCGATTGAAATCCCGCTTATGTAGCAGCACGCCGCCCTGCTTGTCTTTCCACATTATTCCAAAGTGCTCGTTCGCTTTGACGGGGATATTAAGTCCAGTGTATGCGAACATTCCAGTGGCTGTGGCTGGAATGGGCGGCAGGGTGTGCTTCTCCCGCAGTCTAAACTCACACGGTTTTCTGCCAGCTCGAAACAGGCCCACGGAAAAGCTACGCTTGCCGTCTGGGTTGTTAGTTTCAACGTTTATTGTGCGGATGGTGCCATCAGTTCTGAAGTGGTATCTCATGTCCACGAACACTGCTTCCTTCAAGTTGGTGTCCCGTCCAGAGCCGATTCGACCGTATTTATAGGTGCTGCTCACTTGGTTGCCGTAGCCCCGCATGCGGCACGATCCGCGTGGAGGCTCTGTCACCTTCAGCCGTCTCAGCTGAGCCATGGACAGCGTGGTGGTGGGCACTGTTGGTTTGATGGTGGTGGTGGTTGTGGTGGTGGTCGTCTGTGTGGTTGTGGTTGTTGTGGTGGATGTAGTGGTGGTCGGGGCGTGTGTGGCCACCACCGGTGGTGTTCGGCGTGCTACCGTCGGTGGTGGTGTCGGAGATGGTGTTGGTGGTTGTGTCAGAGGTTGTGTCAGGGGCTGTGTTGGAAGTTGTGTCGCAAGTTGTGTCAGAGGTTGTGTCGGGGTTGTGTCGGGGGTTGTGTTGGAGGTTGTGTCGGGAGTTGTGTTGTCGAGGCTGTGGTTTGGTGTTGCCGGTGTAGTGGTTGCTAGAGTATAGTCCTCGCCGCCACCAGCATTGGGTGTGAAAACTGTCGTTGTCTGTGGCTTGACATCAATAATGGTCACAACAGTTGTAGCTTGTTTAACTGTAGGTCTACTTAGACTGATAGCTGTGCCATGTAATAAACCAGCACTCTCCTCTGGGAGTTTTTCCCCGGTCCTAACGCTCGCGATCGTGTCACTAGTTTTGCTGTTGCGGCTAAATAACACGGCTGCCCCGGCCAAAGACAGCAAACTAAATGCTATTGCAAAGGACGACGCATAGATGTAAAACAACTTCTTGCGTCTCTTTTCTTGCTCTACAAGATCTTCATTGAGGCCATCCAACAGGCGTGTGAATATAGAACTGTCACCTTTGGTGTTGCGTGCAATCGCATCGGCGTCAACTAGCACTACACTTTCGTCTTCAACAACCTTTTTCACCATTTCACCGCACCGAGTTACAGTAACAATATATAGCTAGAGTCTAAAAGCTAAACTTAACACACAAATTATATCCCATATATTTGTTATGGTACCAATAATCAACACACAGCGTACTGAAGAATGTATCACATACTGTATACTAAGATGTAAACAAAAAAAGACGTTCCACATTAATAAGAACTAAAAATCAATATTTTTTCACATGCCGTTACATCAAACGTGGGCCAATATAAAATTGAATACATTTAGTGTAGACGTTTAATTATAACATAATATATTTATAAACTTTACATTTACGGTTAATTACAATATACGCTATATATACGTCGTAGGCAGGAAAAACTCTGAGGAAAAAAACATTCAGAAGGGGGGCGGGGAGTTTCTCGAGCCGTCTGGGACACGTCCAGGGAGTTCAGGGCAGAAGTCATCACGGATGCATTATGAACCATTATTACCATCTTTAACGTCCAAGCCTGCAATTGTTTACCTCTTAGAAAATGAGGGGTCGGTAAGTGGTGTTGACCCTCATCTAGGACTAATAATTCTTAGTCCTCATCAATTTTAGATCTGCTACTGCACGGTGTCGGTCCAGTGACATCCAACCGACCATGGACTTTTTAAACAATCTGTATCCAAAATTGTAGTTTTTACTGCATCTTGATGTTGATATATCATAACATGATTTTGCCAACTCAGTCAATTCTCTTATCTTTGCCCCATAATCAACCATAGTAGCTCCCAGCTAGTTTTTAGTTAACATCAACCCTCGTTTCAGATGTAACCGCACGCATTATTCATGTTCACTTTCTTTCTGATCATTCTGCCATTTAAATGTAAAATCTAAGAATTTTTGAAGTTACTGTAAACCTATGATAATGGATATTTTATAGAAATTTGTGTTAAATTCATACGTGTAATTTGTTGGCATTATTCTGGGTGCACTCGCTAACCTCAGCTCACCGCATCGCGACCCTGTCTTACGCGTCAAGTACGTGATGGCCAACCTCGGTCACACGGTGTTCAACTACATAGACGATATAGCCGGGATAGCCCCCACCAAGCAAGCTGCCATAGAGGGCTTCACTGCCCTCCTTGATACCCTGGCAACCCTCGGCCTCCCAGAAGCACGGGCTAAGGCATTCCCCCCGGACCGCTCCATCACATGGCTTGGCATCCACTTTGACACGATAAAAGGCATCATGCGTATCCCGGATGACAAGCTACTAGAGATCCAGACTCTCGTCCGCGCCTGGCTCGACATCAACCATACAACCACAAAGAAGCTCCAGTCCCTCCTAGGGAAACTCCTTCACGTCGCCCAGTGCTCCCACCCTGCCCGACTCTTCCTCAACCGGATGCTTGCCACCCTCAGGCGCCACGCACCAACGGGGGTAGTACCGCTGGACAACGACTTCCGCCGAGACCTCCACTGGTTCGATAACCACCTCGCTGCAGCCAACGGCACCTACATGCTGCCCCCCCCCCCCCAGCCACCACCGGCCCCTTCCTCGAGTGCGACAGCTCCCTCTCCGGAGGCGGGGCCATCTGGGGCACACGCTGTCATTCCACAGTCTACCCACACTTCATCACAGATAGCAACCTAAGCATATGCCACCTGGAGGCCCTCAATTGCGTGGTCAGTGTCAAGCTGTGGGCCCCTCGCATGAGAGGGTCAACTGTGCGCCTCCTGTGCGACTCCAGCGTCACCATACACGTCCTCACCTCAGCTAAAGGTCGAGACCCTTTCCTCCTCAAGTGCGCCCGGGAACTCTGGCTCATCTCCACAAAATATGACATCCACATAATCCCTGCTCACGTGCCCGGCACCTCCATGACGGGTCGAGCCGATGCCCTCAGCAGGAGGCACATGAGTCCCGCATATGACCGCACGTGTACATCGCTCATAAAAGACTCAAGACTTGAATGTGATGCAATTGACCCATATTTATTCAAACTGAATGCATCGCTGTGAACCTCACACCGTGCTCTATGTGTTTCAGGCTTCCACCTCTCGCTCCAGCAGCTCCAGGTCGCAGCTGCTGACTTGAAACACCGTGCCTTCAGACCTGGCACCAAACGGAACCACGCGTGCCAATTCAACCTCTACTGCGACTTCTGCGATTTTTACAATCTCCAACCTATCAACCCCACAGTTGATACCGTGTGTACTTATATAGCGTTTCTAGCAACAAAACTTAAGCCCTTCAAATCAGTGAATAACTACATAGGAGCAGTCCGCCTCCTCCACAAGTACCTCGGCGAGCCTGCCCCCGCCCTGGAGGCGTTTGACACCCAGCTCACGCTGCGGGCGGTAAAACTCACCTCGAGGCACGCGCCAACACAAAAGCTTCCAATATCGCCACAACTTCTGACTGAAATGTGCGCTATATGTGACACGCTGGACTCCCCGCAGGGCAGAGCAATCAAGTGCGCTCTCACCTTGGCGTACTTCAGCTTCCTGCGCCAATCCAACCTCGCCCCACCCTCTCCTAATGAATTCGATGCCACGCGCCACATGTGCAGAGGTGATGTGATCATCTCACAAAAAGGGACCATGCACATCCTCGTGAAGTGGGCCAAAAACATGCAAACAATGGATAAACCCCTGCTGCTACAGATCCCGACCCCTCACGATCCAGCAGTGGACCCAGCACTGGCCTTCAAATGCATGGTGGCTGACACCCCGACACGCCATCCCAACCATCCCCTGCTCCAGCTGCCCGCACCCGACGGGCACCGCATCATCACAGTCCGCGACCTCCGGCTGGCATTGAGCGTACTCCTCACAGAGTGCGACAAGGACCCGCGCCTCTTCTCGCTGCATAGCCTACGCCGAGGCGGCGCAACGGCCGCGTTCCAGCAGGGAGCCGACCCCATAGACATTCAGCGCCACGGGGGCTGGCGCTCGAGTGCATTCTATGATTACGTGCGCCCCACTTCTTCCACGGTCACAGCGGCCTTGGCCGCCCCCCTTGGCGCTCAAGGTCGCCCCCTCACCCGGCGCCATGCCGCAGTCCCTCCAGACTGCGATGATAGTGACTGACAATGTGACCTCAACAGCTTGGCAGCTCGCCAAACTGACTGCAGTCAACCCATGCGCCAGCTCAGCACTGGCTGATGCCATGGCACGAATGACTTGCAAGCTGGAGTGTTAAAAACTGATCGTTTGTTGTGTAACTTCCTTAATGTGTACCAACCAGATTCAGGATATCTATCTTGCCCCTCCTCTCCTACCCTCCACTACTTCTTCCCATCTCCTACGTCCTCCTCCCTCGCGGTTTGGCAACTCTCACTACCACATTTTGGCATATCTCACTTTACCTAGATTATTGTAGAATTAAAACCAACTACCATTAAAATATGTTGCCAAACCCGCGAGTTCTTGTTTCACTACCTCACCACATCACACGTAGTTGCACTCAGGAATAATGTGTGTTAAATTCATACGTGCAATTTGTTGGCATTATTCTGGGTGCACTCGCTAACCTCAGGTCACGGCATCGCGACCCTGTCTTACTTTCCACATGTCCCGCTGCCCCTAGGTCAGATCCAGGTCACTCCTCTGATAAGCCGACACCCGGCAATGACCTCGGCCCGCCGCCGCCTGTCTGACCTCAAATCCAGTCGCACCAAGTCACCCCAGGTCAAGGTCTCTTCCCCTGGCGCCGGCTCGCCTACCTCGGCCCCGCCACGGGTCACATCCGGCGCCCTGGATCCTCCCAAGGTCGTCTGGGCCCTCTCTTCCCGCCGGCCGCCCGCGCCCGCGAAAAAATCCAGGCCCCTCACTTCCGCCCAGCCTCGCCTATCTCCCCACTCGTTCAGCCGATTTCAAAGAGCACACAAGTGATTTCTTTCCCACCCTCTCCACCCTCTTATCCAGTCACCCTCACTCCGCGTCCCTCCTCTCTCCTCTACCTGAATAAGCTCGATTATAACAGTAGTCTGTAGATAAAATAAGCGTAGAAGTAAAATGTATGCATCATGTACTCAGAAATGACTTAACTTTGTTTACTGTGAGGCATATCTCACTTTACCTAGATTATTGTAGAATTAAAACCAACTACCATTAAAATATGTTGCCAAACCCGCGAGTTCTTGTTTCACTACCTCACCACATTCAAATAACGAAATAGAATTTGTAAGAAGCAAACAAATCAAATATCTAATGAAAATACTTCTAAGTTGAATGTAATAAATCATTGTAACCATGAACATGTCATTTTAAATCGCTATTATACATGACAATGCATATAGTGTATCTGTAAGAACATTTTCAAAAAATCAACAAAATGACTTGACTAAGCTTTGCGCTGTTCATTACGATCAATCTGATGAGAAAAAAATACTTGTGATATTTGTAAACCAGCAAATGCTATGTATTCGGTGGCATTTGCTTGAGTACACCATGACACACCTCACACATAGATATTGGGATTTCTACACTAACATATACCATTATCTTTATAGTCAGACCTTCTGGTGTTCAGTCCAGTCATGTTGAAACAGAAATGAACGAAAATATTTGGTACACCTATAGTTAACATTCACAAATGACGTTATTTTTTCCAGATTAATTTCATGTGTTTATCTTTGTATGTGTGGCAATGGTGCGTTTAAGTCTTTGTAAGCCCTGTGTAGCTGCAGCCCTAAACCTAGAAACCTGGATCCTACTTAGGTGTCAGTATTGGAAACACAAGGTTTTTTACTAAGCCATATTGGTTACAGCCGGGTCACAGAAAGGTTTATACATAACGAGCTCTCGACCTAAAAGATTAGGCTAAAATATGATGCGCCCTGCAGATGGACCTTCGGTGACATTATCACTAGTACATAAGCGCTGTTAGACTCAGGAAGCATAGATTACAGCACAACAAGATGTATTTAGTGGGTAAAGCTTATTGAGATTTTGGACGGAACTTTATTTTAGGATTACCACAATAGAGAAAAAGCATGACTGCATGAGCATCTCTGTATTTACCCAGGGGCCAAGATAGGACTAAGGAAACAAGGGCTTCAGTTAGTTACTTTATGCACCTTTGTCACACTAAATGCACACAAAACAGTTCAATAGTGAAAGGATGGCTCCCCAATGAGCACTGCACAGCTCTCAAATCAACGTTGATATAACCGTTTTCTATGTGCATCAGAGCATTCAGTCGATGATGGACGAAGTGTCCGCCTGTATGTGCATTAGCTAAAATGACAACAACTTCAATTGGACCAAGTGTATTCTGTTGACATAACTTATTTCACTACACAAATGCTCATTTAAACATGGACTTAAATTTGCTGGCCAGAACCATCCGTAGAGTCGCGGATCTTTGTACTTTTGACTTCAACAGTGCTAACTTTGTAAGGTAAGTCTGCCACTGATAGGAGGAACTGAAGTGAAACTTGGCTATCGGGTCGAGGACAGATGTGATGGGCACTAGAGTGAAAGCCACTAAAGTGTTAGTTTGCTCACTGAATGAATAACCACACATGAACATAATGCACAAAGCAAACACCACCATATTGGACATTGTACTGGCAAGACCACGTACTAATACGTGTAATCCAATCTTGATGAGGGAAGAGTGCTGCTTATTAGAGCGCCCCTGTGTGAGTCGCTGGACGTTCTTGATGTAACAAAGAACCCATACTTCAGTAAGAAGGTAGAGCGCCTGGAATAAAAGGCATTTTATGGAAATGATAATGGCATAAGTTAGTGACATGGGTGGAGAAAGTAGAGAACAAGAAAAACTTTTCAATGGGATGGAGAATACAAGGTGTGTCAAGACGGGTGTCATTGAGGACAGGACAATGCCAGTAAGCAGCACCAGCGCGATGTGTCTCTTGTCTAAGTCGAATTTGTTCTGTTTTGTAACGTTTAAACATACATAAAAGGCAATGCTCGTGGATAAAATAAGAGACAAGTCAATGGAAAGAATCTGCATGCTACCTGCAACTTTACACAAAAATGAATACTTCCAAAAGACTTTTATTTGGCCTAAATGTACCCAGAGATAGTCTCCAATCAACACTAGAATATAGTAACATGCCATAAGCCAATGAGCACTGCACAGCAGGCATGTCAATGTCAGCACCTCATTTCGCTTCTTGCGTCTAACTATTAGTGAATTGGCCATTGTGTACACATTTAGAAGTGCAATCAATGCGAGTAACACAAGTCCAGCTGTTCTTATGGATTTTGAATCCAGAATCTGAGGACAATGCTGATCATCATTCACACACTTGTCATCTGGAAAATAGCAGCAAATATCTGAAGGTCTTGCATTAATACTTTCAAGCTGGTCGAATTTGAGGTTCATATAAAATGGAATACAATGTCTAGCATCATATGTAGAACATGAAACACTCAAGTGCCTTAATGAGGATAAATTGTGTAGACTGTTCCAAAATGCCTCACAATTAGGAGCACAGTGAACGAATGAAAGGCGTAAATGCTTTACTGCATGTAGAGTTGTGAAGCTATTCCATGATTCCGTTTCCATTTCTAGTCCACTGCTATCAAAGTTTAAGTCAATAAGACTCAATGCATCAGCTATGATGGGATCAATTTGCTTGATATTAGTATTTGCTAGTGTAAGAATCTTTAAATGTTTCATCATATGAAAAGTGCTATTGTTCAATTTGTTCAGATCACAATTTTGAATCTTTAAAATCATTATATATTCTAGATAAGTAAATTTCGAAAAAATGTCAAATACTTCAGTATCAATATTACTAATAGAAATTGCCTTAGAATACGGGGGTAAATCAGAAAACTCTTTACTGCATACAACAGAGAATCCCTTACAACTACAAGAACCCGGACAGGTGCCGAAGAAGGGAGCTAACTCATCATCGAGACTTTCTGGACACTGTGTCTCACCATCTACAAGCTGGTAAAAATTGACATATCTATTTTCCAATACGCAGTGGAAAGAAGGAGAAAATGAATTTCTAGAGCAATCCACTAATTCATCCTCAAAGAACCTGCAGTCTTTAACTCCATCACATAATTTATGCAAATGAAGTATGCTCCAGCAATCAGTTTGTGGTATCTGTGGGTGAATGCAACGAGGTAGAACTTCGTACTGGTTGATCCACTGTAATTTACACAAGTCTAAAGGGACTTTATTTTGATGTTTATCATCAGCAAAACCTACTTTGGAAGGGAAGATTTCACATGATGTAAAAGAGCAAAGGTTTTTATCTTCATCAGAACCATCAGCACAGTCAGAATGGCAGTCACAGATCTTAGAAGCTGGAATGCAGCCATTAGTACGGCAAGGGAAATAGTGCTCTTGTTGGGAACACAGGTGCCTTGGACAGTCCACAAGGTTCGACATGCTAGTTCCATATTTGTCAACATCATCATCTGTGCATCTATGGTTGCAGTTTCTCTCATCATCACCACCAGGACAGTCAGTTGTTCCATCACAGACATGATGGTCCAAAATGTAGGTCATGTCTTCACACCGATAGAACCGAGAAAGATACTTCCCAAATGCAACTCTATTGTTATGATGTGCTGAAGAATACTTTTCATAAATGTTGGATAAGATAAGTTCACTTTCACTATAAAGTGATTTATGCTTAGCATATGTTTTTTTAGTAACATAAGGGTCTATTACAAAGCTCTCAAATGAATCTTGGTTTTGATGTACTGATGGAATATTCCGATACTTACTGGCCCTTGTGACATTATCACTATAACAAACAACCCCGACATTATACAAAGATAATGCACTAGGCACTATGATGCCACACTCTGTCTTGGAATTTGTCTTTATTAGAATAAGCCCAGAGAAATGGGAGTGGTAATCTATCCCGAAGAAGTTAAAAGCTGTATTATGTTCACAAAAGAGTTCCTTGTTCAATTTTATAATCCAATCATAGTGTATGAAATTTGTCTCGTGGCAAGTTGTATTTATGCATGTCTTTACTGAGTTATATGTGCTATATCGTATGAAGTTCTTCACTGACGCACAGTTCCACGATGTGTCGGGTGTTGAAAGTAGCGACATGTCAAAGTCAACAAGAAATCCAAATGTATGATGATCTAGCAGATGAACCGAAGGCAATGCACGAAGATCTTGGGCAAAAGATTCATCATGTCTATGACTGTAGGTACGAACTGCAATATGTTTGAGATTGTGAACAAACGCCAGGTTTGCATTGTACTTAGAACACACCTTTTCAGCTTCTAACCCTGACATGTTGAACGCTCCGATCAAAGTGGGTGTGGGCCGAAGTAAAATGTCATTGAGTTCAAACACTTCTTTATCAATATCATAGTGCCCTATGTATTGGTCCTCGAGATCTAAATTACTGAACATTTTCTTGAAAAGGAAATCATCTGCATAATAAGCGTACGAGGCAGAAGTATGAAATGTTAATAGGTGCGTGTCTTTAACCTTCATGATCTCAGCAATTTTCACATTATACGCATTCTGTGGGCTGTATAATTGATTCATTATTTTCCCATATCTTACGTTGACCTGGATGAACCCTGTAGAAGCGATGAGATAGTCTTTACATGACCACAAGTGGAGTGTCAACCGGTTGGTCACCATGGGAGAGAGCACGAACTCTGTATCCATAAAGGACCCACTTTTGTTATGGGTCACGCCGAACTTATCGTCGTAAGCGAATGTCGCAAACATCAGGACAGTCCCGCTGACGAACACGTGTACAACAGGTGCGCGGAATGACGAACCACGTTGCACGGAATGGTCCGAAGATTCCCGAAGATTCTCTGTATGGAACTCGATTGTAAGTTCACTCAGGCGTCGCGTCAAAGGAAATTTCTCGGCGTAATCACTGAGAGAAGTAAATATGAGAAGTACCTTTCGGGTTTCTGTCACTTCTGGAGCTACGTTGCTGGAGGTAGGTGTGTTGTTGATATCAGTTTTTAGCTTCTGATGATTCCTACCTGGTTTACATTTCATCATGAGCGATTTCATAACCCTGATCATGGGAAACACACTGCTGGCGACGTTTTTCTCGCGCGAAGCTGAGTAAATCAAGGCATTCTTCAATGATTCTTTCCATGACATAGTTCGTATGATACCGCTATATCCATAGGAATTGTACATGAACCGTTTGCATCCAAGCTGGCGGTATCCCGTATGGTGTTGACCCACATCTCGATCGAACTTTCCACCCTGCGAAGCACTTTGCGGTGAACAGGCAAACCGAATGACCATAGCAGTGACCATAGCGGTCATACAAACTTTCACTGGGCGCTCTCTCATGATAACTACTGTGACTGTCGCCTAGATGGCGAGCGCACCGCCATAGGCCAGTCTTTATATCCCGAGCAAGTGATACACACCTCGTGGTTTAAGCCAATTGCAACGGTGCGATATCTTAAGGGAGTCCATGTACTGTGATTGTTTATTCAATTGCCAGTGCAGCATATGATGCACGGATGTCAATGATCACGAACTGCAGGTTTGGCCGATATATTGGCATTACTTGGATATTTGAAAAAATATAATACACTTTTTACTGTGATGTAAGCATAACGAAGCATCAAATCAAATATACTTCAGCAGATTGTAAAGTCGGTGATGTTATTAAACCAATTGATCCCATTGCGGGTTTTTACGCAATCTATCATACGCTTTGCTACAAGTATATATGATTCACACTGATTTATATGTGGATAGAACATCACACACAGCTTGCATGTAAGTTTACATTTGATCATATATGAGGGCTAGTTATGCGAATTGCATGGTGCTACACATTGTCCACCTTAAGTTTCATTGGCAGACGACAATATTAATCATTGGAAGACACATTCGTTCTCTCTGTAACATATCCACCACGTGTATTATTTACATAAGGCCAAGTTTCTTTCCCGGAAATTAGCGGTATCACATGGCCTGGAAAATTACCGTTGCACACTTGGGTGACGATATTCTTTTTTTATCATGACAATTGCTCAATTTTCGACCAATGATAGATTAGTATGTCTCAATATCATCAATATGAGAATTAATAAGTTTGGCATATATCATATTGCAGATTACTCACGTCATTCAATCCAATGGGATGGCTCGAGGGGGCGGGGGGGACAGGTTGAAAATGGCACCTACCAATGTACCTATTTATGAGAAAATTTGACCCACAATATACAAATAGTTGAGAAGGATGTGACATAATATACCAATTTCTGACCAAAATGTGACATAAGACACCCATTACTGGGGCACGACCGTACTCAGCGCGATAATGTGAGAGCCCCTCCCCCCTTCGTCCTCAACCACCGCCACCCCCACCCCCCCACACACACACACTAAACACTATATCATAAGGTTTCAAAGAAAGCAGATAACACCAAGAAAGTATCTTTGTATACTTGCCTAGTGTACAAATAAAAGTACAGCCTCTTTTCATGTCATTTTCAGCCTGCACTGACAGTCCCACCTATACTATACCTATACTATACTTCCCAAAGATTAACCTGCATAAAACCTGCAAAAGCTACAAAAATTTCTGTATACTTTCTAAGTAAATGTCAATGTGCTTATTGTGTTATGGGAACTTTACATATTTACACCAGCTCATTGGTATCTTCGTCACACTATATCTCTCCCAATGCCCTGGGGAGCATACAGCACATTTCAACCGCAGCTCAGACCTGTTTGTCACTCATATTAGCATTTACCTATCATGTAGTTACCACAAAGCAGTGCTCTAAACTGTTGTGGTCACAACAGTAATATATAAATGATTTGGTGTGATCACAATTATTTTGTCCCGGTTCTGTTCGATCCAGTCCCGGTGCTATTGTGATAGTGTCCCCGTTCTTTTTGATAGTTTTTGCTGCAAACCACATTATACATTTTGAGTTAGCTGATTTTTGAAAAGATTCGGCATGACAATGATTTGATATAGTAGCCTATGGTAGCCTTTCTTACGTCCTATCCTTTTCTTTTTCATAAAATAAATTAGTGAAAATACTTGCATAATGAAATATTTTTGAGAAGTAGAATATCATTTTCAAAAACTCTATATAAAATATAAAGAGTTTAGTACTTTGCATCACATCAATTATATTATATACATGCATTAATACAGAAATACTGATAAACTGTGTGCTTACAAAGAGACATTTTTAACAGAATTAAAACTTTAAAATGGTATCTATAAATATGCTGAACATTGAATGGATTGATGTCTATCAACAGTTATTTCACCAACAATCAGTATACGATTAACGTAGTTCTACCAGTAGATGGAAGAAGTCCATGAAGGTGCCGAGGGAAGCTTCCTCACTTTTCAAGCTCCACTGAATATCAGTGCTGATGTTGAAGTGACCACACTATTGTCACTGAAGTGCAGAAGAAAAAGCCTCTACAAGTGCTAAAATGCATGCAGGCCGGATACAGGTATCAAACCAAGTTTTCATCAAATATGTCTAGACATGGACTTTACCACAAGGGAGTGAAAGATGTCCGGTGTAATTCCTGCACTAGAAAATGTTACACTCATTACGAGTTAAGAAGACATGCATTGGTACATAAAAATAACCATTCTTTTATATGTGATCAATGCTGTCGCTCATTCATGTCAATGCAAAGTTTTAAAATAGATGCCATTGTCCACCATAAAAGGGTAGGATATACTTGCAAAGATTGCAACAAAGTTTTCGTTAACAAGGCTGATTTCACAGGGCATGTGAATCGGCATTTGAACATCAAGCCATTCACATATAATGACTGTAACAAAGCATTCATGTATAAGACAACAACATCTGTTGAAATCCTCCTGTAAAATGTATAGAAAAGCTTCATTAGAAATCAAATGTAATGGAGAATGAGTAACAAAAATTAGAACGTATCACAACATTACATAACAGAATGGACATTTGGTCTTTAAATATCAAACCAGAACCAGAATGAGCCCTTAAAAATCACAACAGCACCGGGTCACTATCAATAAGAACCGGGACACTATCACATAAGAACCAGGACATATTAAACATTTTAAAAATCATACATATCTTTCGAACTCATTGGTCTTGATTAAAACACCTCACAGAAATTATGGGTAATACATCAGTATTACATAGTGAAATAATTTTAAGTAAGACAAACACAAAAAACTTAGATTTTTTTTTCATTTGATGGTAAAAATCACAGAATTTCACAATGAAACACACTATACTCCTCAGTAAAGACATTTTTGATTTTGAAAAATACAGAGTGATTATCTATCTATTTTGAACAAACAAAAACAAAATCTTGCCATGTAAATGGGTTAATATCCATGTAAAACGCCTTGAAATCAAACTTGTGTGAGTATGCCATGCAGGAAATCGCAACAGAACCGGGACCTATCATAGCAGAACCGAGACAAACTATCACATCAGAACATTTCATGCCGGGACACCTCCTCCCCAGTGTAATAGCTGGTACTTTTTTATGGCATGCCCATCAGGGCACAGGAGTCTAAGATTTGATGTGCCTTCGATTTTATGTTCCCATGGCACCAGGGCACTAGCTAGCGTTAAGCCCTGCCCCGGCCCAACCACCCAATCTATCTAAACCCGAGAGAAGTAGAGTACTCACAATGCCAAGCATTTGTTTGGTGAGCGTGAGGGGCTGGGACTATGACACAACTTAACACACGGTCCTGTTAACACATAACCCTCCTCGGCAGATCCACCCTAAAATCCTAAGAGTATACCAATAAGATCAAAATAAAGGGCGACCAATGAAACGAGACGGGGTATGAATGCGATGGGGCACTAATGAGACAGGCGGTTGTAGAGCTGACCCCTTATCGTTCTATGTATTTGGTAGGTGTGTTCCAATCACCATAACC
>CM032666.1:2700873-2793980 GCA_019095985.1 Streblospio benedicti
TAATATATCAAGTTAATTTGCCATATTTTACTTCGACATTGAAATAGATGAATAAATGAATAAGAAATACTTATTATTGCAGCCCTGGTTGGACAAGAACTAGTATACTAGACACTTATACGGTGGCGAATGCAGAAGAAGTGAGTTCTTTAAAATGTCCTCTTTATTATAACCTTGATTCGTATATCATTATATCAAAAACATGTGGCATGTGAATGGTTGTTTCCTATGTCTGGATGATGTAAATTAAGTAGAAGGTAATATTCAAATTATAATTTCTAGGAATGGGATAATTATGGCAAGTTAACTCCAAGTGGACGAACTGCCAATCCAGAAGAAGTTGCCCAGTTAGTGGCTTTCTTGGCATCAGATGCGGCGCCATATATTAATGGGGAGAACATTGTAATAGATGGTGCAACGTCTAAAACAATGGGGGTTGTTGCAATGTTGGAAACTTAGTTTAGTGTAGTGTCCTACCCGAGATTATAAGTATCTACTGTATAATTAAACATGTATTATTACTGACATTTCATAGAACAATAGAAGATCACAGGTACATGGTGCAGGTGATGTGCACACCCATAGGCTTGTAAGGCCGTGTAAGGTCAGTAACGGATTGGATACTCTATAAACCAGTTTTATCCAGTTTTACAATACATGTACTGTCGTATACGAATCCTCAAACTGGTTCCAACCAATCAGCTTCTGGCTAGCTATATATTAAGGCAGCAAGTATGTGTCTTCATTGGAGAATATTTAGAATAAAGTATGAATCAAACCAATGCTGCTTCTTCCTTAACACAGTATTTGTTTATGTATTGTAATGCATGTTTAAATTGCAATCATACCAAAAGGATTGAAGGTTTTCTCTTCATATATGTGTACATAATACTTTCATTAAACAAAAATTATTGTGTTTGTTGTTATTTTAATGCATTGTTTGATTTATTGTTTGTATACTGTTGTCAGATGTTAAACATAAGTTTGTAATAATAAGTTCTTCTTGGGGCATATCCGTGCATGACCCAACACTCCCATGGGGCGAGAGCACATGCAATAGAGGGAAAAAAATCCACAGATTATATTTACTTTACCTTTTCCCCATTTGGTACAACTGCGCACCATACTGTGATAGTGTTGAGTTAATGAATTTTGGGAGGGGAAGTGCATGCCACTGAATTTGCACAGAGAAAGATAGCTTGCATTGTGGACGTTGTGATACGTTTTTTTTATAAACACAAATAAGCTCATGCATCTTATCAAATTTGATCAACAACGCTCGTTGTTTTGCAAGTTATTAGGAATGAGTGTGCTAGATTTTCAAAACACAATTTTTGTTTTCCGTTGCTACCAAAATTAATAAGTTTGTAAATCAAATAATGTTATTTAAACAAAAACAAGTAATACTTTCCTCGCAGCATCGATAGCACAAGTAGATCCAGAGGTCCTGGTCGCTCCGTTTGTTTTGGTGTGAAACCGTAAACATTCGTTGCTTAGATTTGATCTGTGATAATTTATGAATGGCAGACAACTTCGCCCTGTCTGCTAATAAAATAGAAAAAATTCTAACACCATATATAAATTCGCTGTGCTGCTAATAAAATCCGGCACGAAGTGTGTTGAGCTGACAATACTGCTAAAGTGCACTGCAACTGATCCCTCTCCGCTCCAGTCAGCAATCAAATCAGCTTCCCCGAGGTGAATGAAGTCATCCTTCTAGTGATAACGCTTAATTGACCTTGTACGTTATGAGATTATGCCCCCTACAGGCCTTTCTTTATCACATAACAGTAACCGTCTCTATGGCTTGTAATGGATGTGGTCAAGTGATCAAAGTATTTGTAATTTTCTGAAGTTTTGCCTAGGTACTAAGGGGGATCAATATGGCCCACGTCACCACGTAGGGTATAAAACACTCATGTGGGGGCCTAAAACTACTCGGCTTGATTTTTTTCTTCTTACGTTTTTGGGTGCTGCACTTCATTATTCAAAATTATGTAAATGAGTGTGGGGTGAAATTGTTAAACAAATTGAGGTGTGTGTGCCTGAAAATCATACTATAATAGTTTCATTGTTCCATACCATCTGGTCCAAAAAAGTGCTGGCCAGCCTAGTGATGATGGGGTAAACTGGTCCAACTAAAGTTGGAAATTTTGAATGCTGGCTGCTGATGTGTTGAAGGCAGTGGAAATGAGACAGGCGTGTAATATGTTATACACACACACGTAAAATTACACAATTACCGCAAAAAATCGCCATAATCCGTTCACCTTGATTATAAACTTTGAACCATGAGTGGATGGGCATCTACGGTTTACGCAGTTCCCTTTTATTGTCAAGAGCAGCTATCCATACATAAGAGACATTAACAAAATGTCAATAATAACAAATAAAACGCATAAAAAGAAAAATTAAAACCTGTTAAAGACTACTAAGTGAAAGAAAAACTAATAGCTTACATGTACATACAGAATATTATGAGATACCAATTGGAACCAAATCTATCATTTTAGAATAGTGTGCACAAAAATGCTCTTAATTAATACATGAACAAATAAAACATACATTTTCATATAAAAGCATGGCTTGTATTTTTTTAAAACAACAATTTATTGATCTTATAAAAGATAGAACCAACATCTTTAATTTTTCAATCACTTTTTAATTAAATATTCTCGACCTTGCCGCCATCCTCAGAATATAATGCAAAATGAATAAACTTAAATTACAAAACAGTACTGTTTTCAATATATATAATACAGATTACCTCTGGGTTGAGATGATAACTGACCAAGTATGTAGGCTGGGGGTTACAGAGACATCGGTTCGTCCAAGTAACCTTTTAACAGCCCGCTGCTTGGGATGATGGTATCATTCTCGTCTCACAACCTTCGGGTCGTGAGTTCGAGTCCCGTCAGGGCCACTTGATATAGTCAAATGGAAGCACTGTCTTCAGCTATATCAATATAGTGGTAGGAGCTTGCTTGCCAGAAGAGTGAGAGTAAAATTGAAAAAAAAATTATGAAACACAAAATAACAACACAAGGATTAACAGATCAGCAGGTGCTGACAACATCTAAATTTATTGAAGCTTAATTAATGTTGCATGCCAGGTTTAATCATGCCATGGGACTGTAATAATTCAGGTATAATAGTCACTCACTTTATTTGTTATATAGTAGGAGAGTTTTACTTACTACTAATCTAATTTAGAGTTTTCAGACCACCGTTGCGATGCTCTTAATTGTTACATAGCTGACTAGGAACTCAACATCAACAAAATGAGCTGAATGGTTTTGTCCCAAATAACCACAACTGAAAAATACACAAAGAATATTTTCATATTACGTTGTGGTTGATCTCTTAAACTAAAGTTTATGGCGTGAAGATGTAACTGCACCTGCATTCCTCTCCCGCAGAATAAACCTCCCCTGGATGTCACCTTTGATCGGTGACACTGGATCCCAGACACGTTGCACACAAAGACGGCGATGTTCGAACCATTCTTCCTCTAGATTCCCAGTGACAAGCAGCTCAAAGAGTGGTTTCTCTTCACCTCTATGCCTTACGATTCATTTATTTTGTACGTATATTTAAACATTGACGTTCTTATATGGATACATGTGTGTAAAGTAAGACTATTGTTCTTCAATCCAGTGGGTGAATGATAAAAGTGATTTGTTAGTGGACTATATTGCTCGTTAATTCCATGTGAAGGATTCACATTGGAAATAGTAACTATTCAAAGTAAGGCTATACATATCGTTAGGATTAAGTGCGTTGCAGTGCATTAGCTATGTCAAAGCAGGCTAAGCATGTTGCACGTATTAAGAGTATATATCTGGTTTACACGTTTTGTGCATTGAGAATCATAACGTACGCAAGCTGGTTGTTCTCAGGCTGACAAGTCAGTTTGCATGGTTTCCATCATACGTCATCTAGTTTACTTATATTATACAATGTAGTTATTTTGTATGTTTGCATCCTAGGATGTAGTAGATCGTTTATCTATGCATAGTTCATTTCATGATAAATTGTATGCTCAATCATGTGTTATGTGTTGTACATACTGTACTCCATAAATGCAATTTTATGGTGGCGCCCTATGTGAAAACAGGTAACAGATTGGCCAAACGGAGTGTAACCTTTGAGTATTATGCAATTTATGGAATAAATTAGAAATCTAATGTCGTCCTAAAACGGAGATCCCATTTATCATTATATATACTGACGAATTTGCTTTTTAGGTACGTACCCCACGAAGGTCCCTAATAACTATTCTATCTAATACAAAACATATACTTTCAGCTTTGGAACGATTGAATGAGTCACCTTAAACTACGATTTACACCCTTTAATTTTTTTTTCATGTGTGTACAGATATTCCAAACGGCACCATATGAATAGCCACATTCAATTTGGTACCCCTTTTAGTGGCTTCAATGTATGAGGCAATCCTTGACTGTTGCAGCTACATGCAATCAATGCATGTACTCTGATAAGAGACGGTTGAACTAACTTCTGATAAGATGTTAGGTTTTTAACAAAGAGCAAAATATTATTTAGACCTTTTACTTAGATCTTGAATACATTTGTCTGTGTGGGAAACATTGTAGGTATTGTAAGGAAACACACTCATTACAATGGAAACTTTGGCGGGAAAAGTAGCTGTCATTACAGGTATTGATACATTTCAATTTTAAATAATGCTTGTGGATATCAAAGTACCGTCCAAGTAAAACTCTAGTGGCAGTGAACTATAGAACTTGCCTTATGTAACAACTTATAAATCAAAATGTATGAGTGGAACTTCACCTCCTCCTTTAGGTGGCAGTGCAGGAATAGGAGCAGCTACTGCTAAACTGTTTGCTAAATATGGATGTAGTCTGCTTATAACTGGGCGGAAGATGGAGAGACTGCAGAAGGTAGTGGACGAATGTAGGCAACTGGGTTTGAAGAAAAACCAAGTAAGGGGTTTTCTTTAACGTAAAAATGCATTTATGTATTGTATTCTCAATATTTTACTGTCACATGTCTTCCTTCTATCTACATATTTGTGACACCATGATACATTTGTTAGATTGTTCCACTGCAAGTTACAGAAATTGAAGAAGAGGGCAGTGTAAATCGAGTGGCAGCAGCTGCCATGGATAAATTTAGCAAGATTAACATTTTGGTAAGTAATAATTAGGGTTTTTGATAATATAATCTGATTTCATTTAGATGGCGTCTCTTTATAAATACGTTGAAGCGGAGCGATAGTTCAATCAATTTTCTTTATTAAGTACCTAGTACCAACTCTCTGAGCTAGACTGCGGTTGTTCCCTTCATTCCGATGTCCAGACTGCTCAGTGCTCGCTGACCATAAGCCATGCAATATGGCCGTGAGTAATGGACTGATGCCAATGCATCGTCCTACATTCTCCCCCGCCCCCACCTAATTTCAAGAAGAAAGGGGGGGAAATTCTTATAATTTTAAGCTCGAGAGGATGATGGCATTTGGCATTACAATCGCGGATGAGCAGTTAGACACGCATGGGTAAAGTTTGCGTACATGTTATATTACATCATACAAATATGTAGTGATATAATATACATGTAGTGATATACGGTGGTGGGAAAGTGAATAACGGAGGGCACTGAGTGATAGTAGTTAGCATCAGGGTGTCATCGCAGGGCTTGTTAGTGAGACATTTATCAGGTGTGAAATATTGTGAGCATAAAGGTAACTGGGTTGAGCTGCTCCTTTTAAATTGCATTCAATATTGATATTCTCTTACTTGTAATTGTGAGGTGCAATTTGATTGAAATCTGGCAAATGTATGAGGAAAACCTTGTGGTAAAAATCCATGGATCTGGTGATGGGGAAGTATTCATGGCAGCTGCAGCCATATGGTCTAATCTCATGTAAATTCGTATGTATCGCAGATAGCATCTGGGACGGAGCTACATAATGATAAGATGTAAGATGGATATCTAAACAAAATATAAAGCGAGGTTAAATGCGTATCAGTGGCTGATGATAGAATGTTAAATATTCTGTATATTTGGCCTACAGCACTAGGTATTATTGTCAATAGTGCATTGCTTTCTTTTACGGCTGTATTATTAATAATATGGAAAGTTGTTGTTCTAAAGTTTAATTTTGATCTCAATTTCATTCATTAAACGTTTTCGAGCTCCTGAATACTCCTTTTTTTTAAAAAAAAAGAGTCTTCAGGAGCTCGAAAACGTTTAATTAATAAAATTGAGATCAAAATTAAACTTTAGAGCAAAAACTTTTCATATTATTAATAATACAGCTGTAAAAGAAAGCAATACACTATTGACAAGGTGATAGAATGGAAAAGATACTAAGGCTGGTAAGAAAGATAGATAGACTATACAGTCAGTGTTTTACCAAATATTAGTGACTATGATTGCAATATCAATCATTAAATAGGCTGTTGCAAAATATGCACTAGATATTGAATAAAGATTACAATATCTCTGCTAAGATTATGATCAATCTGCTCCTAGGTGAATAATGGTGCCAATGCGGATGGGAGCTTAAAATTTCCGGACTCCCCAGTGGAAGTATTAGACAACATGTATCGGATGCATGTCAGAAGCCCATATCTTCTCACTAAGCTCCTGTTACCTCAACTCATCGAAAATAAAGGTAGGTCATGCATGCATGAAAGTACTTATTCATGTCAAGCATTTTATGCAACAGAATAGTGTGATTAAAAGTAAGTTTATCTTGCAATTTGTAAATTGTTCAACTAATAATGCAATGCTGCATTAACTCACTACAAAAGGTAATGAACAACATGCATGTGTGAATGCATTTTATGTAGTAATAAAAACTTAACAATATTTTTTCAATACAGGCTTCCAAATACCATAATATAAAATGTTTTAATGTGTTGCATCATATCATGTCATATGATTTATCTTTTGTTTAGGCTCCGTTGTCAACATAGCCAGTGGAGGAGGCATAGTACCTGTAAGTATTGATTGCAATGTGTGATACATGTATGTATCATCATCATCATCGTCATCATCATTCATCATTTGCCCATTATGTGCTGTATTTTATATTGGTCGTGTTATTGATGGTCAATATATAAACATCTACTAATCATAATTCATTGTCAATGCTTCCCAATAATTACTGTGGTAATTATGTATAATTACCATGCATGTACCATAACTCACACCATCGTCGACAATGTGTACCTTTTTAAAAGAAACAATCATCTTGTGTTTTCCAATTTCTTAATTGATGCAAAACCATTACCTAACTTCAAGATGAGTAATCCTTATTTGCTTCTAGGGAGAATTCAGTAGGATACTTTGAATAAATTTCTAAATTTGATAATAATGTGGTAATCACCACATTTAAATGTGACACAAACTGTCGTGTGAAAGCAATGTGCTTGTGAGTATCTTGTGAAGAAACCTGGGTAGGCCTACTTCTCTGTGTAGGATCATATCTATCTATGTAATATCATATGGTATGTTATATTCAGTTTATGATGATGGATTATTGCGTAATGAAGGCAGCGCTTATTCACATGACTACATGCATGGCTGTCAGTAAGTACATTATATACACATATCTAAACTGTTCATGTACGTGTACGTCGTGTAGGTAGGCAAATGTTTCTAAATGCTTTATTCTATAGATTAGTTTGATACTGCTCAATGAACGGTTTCTTACAATCAAAATTGTTTTAATCACCTTCTTTTGAAATACCACTGGTCTTTGAATAATTGCTGATCAATTCTTACCATTATATTTTATAGCTTTACCAAAAAGTGGTATGAGATTCAACTGTGTCAGGTAATTAATAACCATATACTTGAAATATCTAGATGCTAATTTGCAGTAATTTACTAGACACTATATGAAGACATTGATATAATACATAATTACATATGCACTCTTTATTGCAGCCCTGGTTTGACAAGAACAAATGTATTTGATAATCATAAACTGACGGATGCTAAAGATGAGTCCTTTATAATATCCTGATTATCACATTAATTCTTATATGACGTGTCCTTGTTTCTTTTATTATTTGAATATAAATGATGCAGACTGTAATATGCAAATTCTCATTTCCAGCCATGGGATGAATTTGGCAAGTTAGCTCCAAGCGGCCGATGTGCCGAGCCAGAGGAAGTTGCCCAGTTAGTGGCTTTCTTGGCATCAGATGCGGCGCCCTATATTAATGGGGAGAACATCGTTATAGATGGTGCAACTATCAGAACCATGGGCGTTGTCGCAAAATTGGAAACTCCATAGTGATTCACAGAATTGAAGTGGTTATATTTATGCATTATATTCATTTTTGTCACTTGTGATAACATTCATTTTGAATAAGAGAATGTTCTACAATTATATGTGATGTATGACAACCACTTGGATATTAGTTGACTTGATTAAGTATTGAAATACATGTTTGATGGCACTTATGTATATGCAATTGGATTTTGTCCGTCCATAGTTCTGTAAATTACACTTCTGTTTATTTGAAAAACTAGATTGTTTGTTTTAAAACATTGAGTTATTGTTTATGAACTGATTCAAAATGTTAAACATGATTGTTTGATTCGGTTGACACTACATATAGAGTCTAAAATGTTTTAATTATATTGTATAAACAAAAAAACATGCATTTAAACACGATAACTAGTGCAAACAAAATAAATATTTACAACAAAGACAGCTATGATTGAAATTATCATGTACCTCATAACTTTGCATAATTCTCTGACCAAATTTAACTGTGATTAAAGTTTTCATATGTGGTCTCCGCACATAAGCCTTTCCACTAAAAAAAATCTAAAAGCATTCTACTAAAAAGGCTTCTCTGAAAAGCGTGTTCTGATATTTGATTTTAGGCAAGCATTCTTAAATATTTGAATTAAAAATATAAAAGTAATCAGAATTTGGCTGGGTTAGATGATTAAAGAGACAAATCACGTGCGGATAATAATTGTTGGACCACACCAACTTATGAATCACTTCATCACATGTCCGTTTAGTCTGCTATTTATCAAATTGTCAGCTTCTCTAAATGAGCTGTGGATTCTCATGTGGATGGCAAACGCACTAGATTGAAGGAGATATTTGCCACATTCACCATAATCTCGCGGTTTCTTCTCACTGAGTTTTCATATGTTCTGTCATCTGGCGATTGCGGGCAAAACTCTTGGCACATTCACTGCACTGATACACTTTTTCACACACTGTATGCGGATGAAGTTTCTCTTTTGCCAGGATTCTCAAATGTTCTGACGCTTTTTCTTCAGTATGACTTCTCATGTGGCTGGTTAAGTTGACATTTGTACTAAAGCATTTCCCCCAGTCATTGCATTCATAACGCTTTTCTTCCATGTGGATTCTCATAATCAAATATCATGTGTTCTGTTGGTTTTACCTCAACGTGGGTTCTCATATGGCTGATCAAATTGCCACTGTCACTAAAACTCTTCCCAAATACATTACACTCAAACAGTTTCTCTCCGACATGAGTACTTATGTCAGCTGTCGAGTCAGCATTTCGAAACGTTTCCCCCATCATTTTCAGCCTTGTGCTGTCTCTCCAAAGTGTGCACCCTCATATGACTGGCCAAGCTGCATGACTGCATGTGTTACTAAATTACTTGGCCTCTTGGCAAATTCTTGTGTAAGATTCCACGTGGTATTCAAGACCAGTAATGCCACTGAATGATCGTCTACACAACGTACATTGACATAGCTTCTCTCTAATGTGCATCTCCAAGTGTTTAGTCAAAGTGCCATTTTCACTAGAACACTTTCCACATTTACTACATTGAAGTGGTTTCTCATCACCACTATGAACTCTAGTATGTCTTCTTTTCAGGCTGCTCTTATGACAAAACATCTTTTCACAAACACTGATATTTGCGTTGACCATGATCTTCCATGTGCCTGGTGAAGTTGTTTCTTTGACTAAAACCCGACCCACATTCACTATACTCAAATGGTTTATTACCTGTGTAATATTAGTATGATGATAGCATGGTCTTTAATATTCAAAGTAGCTTATGCCCATGGCGACAATAAATCAGTAATAGGAAATATAGTCACATACAATGTACACTATTTTTGAAATATACACCATAAAACCCCCACTCCACCCCACCCCATCCCACTATTGAACAGCAATGATTGCATTCTAATACCACCCGCCCTTGTCCTCATAGTATAGGGGGGTATATACCAACCCTTGATCTCAAAATCTCAATAAATTAATGTTACAAATCTCAATGCAAAAGCCCTTTTCTCAAATCCCAATCAATTGATCTCAATAAATTGAAAGGTTAAATCTCAATTCTCAATGATTTGAAAACCCAAATCTCAACTCACTAAATTGTATATACCGCCCTCATAACAGTTACCTCACACATGTCTGCTCTATGCAAGTACAGCCAGACTCATAGTTTTGCTAGCTAGCTAGCAATCTAGAAGCATTGAATCAACGTGGCTTCAGTTGGGCTTCATTCATTCCCATGAAGGACTTCGTTTCATTTGCGTGTTTTGGCTTGTTTTAGGATTAGAACCTTGCCAGTTTAAGTGATATAATAATAAGGGTAATTCATTCTTTATAGCATGTCATTCTCAGCATGCAGTCGGTATTTGCCAAAAATGTATGAACTTATATGAACAAACACAACAGCCCACAGTTTGGCATTATTATCTAGGTCATCTTGCATTGTAGAATGCTTTCAAATTCGTCTGTAACCAGTACACATACTGCTACTGTGTTTCGTGAACTGTTTCAATGAGTTTCTATGGAGTCACTTTGACATTTTGATAACGGAGCAGCCATCATTAATTGTACAGGGGGGTCATTTGGTATTGATGAGATGATAAAAATGAACGCCCTCCCTAACTCTCTACGTTGAAATTGAATGCCATCCCCATATGAACATGAAGAAACTGAGCCCCCCCCCCCACCCAAACACACACACATAATTATGAACAATGATATACTTTTGAACAATAAAGTTTGATATTGGACAGATTCCCTGAAAACTGTTTAAATTGTATTGCATTAAATCATTCACTGTCAATGGTCAATGAATACATATTTAGCAATCTATTTGACTTGTTGACATTACAATACAGTTAAATCCAAAAGCATGCACATTGCAGGAATGCATCAATTCGCAAGAGAAGTGCATAAAATATTACCTTTTTTACCCCACCAAATGACACCCCCCCCCCACCCACCTGTACGATTAATGATAGTCACTCCATAAGGACAGCCACACAAAACAAACACAAAATTAATCTAATAGTTGAGGTCTGGCACAGAAACATTTTGATTAGCTTCTTGACACACTTTTCTACTTTCTACACAGGAAACATTGTAAGTGCTTTAGGGAAAACACACTCATTACAATGGAAACGTTGGCTGGAAAAGTAGGTGTCATTACACGTATTTATACTTATAATTAATACATGGCGGTGTTGTTTTTCTATTGTCTGCTGTAGTTTGCTGTATTAGACACTAACCCCAGACGGTGTGTGAGACGTAGATTATTTTGGCCTACATTTGATATACAGGTTGATATTTTTGACCTACATTTGACATACAGGTTGATTGACTGCTCTGTGGCGACCGATATCAGACAATGGCAACAAGTACTGTTATTTTCCTATCACGGTAATTGTCAGAATTAGGGATTATCTCACAAAGTGCTGCTTTTATTTGAATGAAATTCTATTATTACTGCTATATGAAATAGTTTCCTACACGGCCCTATAGTTAACTTAAAATGACTCAATTCACAGCCATAAAATAAAGATGCTAAAGACAGAATTTTAATACATGACTATATGGGAAACTACTGGAAATACATGCCGAAACTTAATGCTTGTTTCCAAATAATAGGACAGGTTTCTAGACATATATCATGACATATCCATCCGCAATTAATGTGCGTTATCAACAGGTTTAGTGTGGGAAATGTTTATGTTTGAAATCGGAAGTTTTGATTTTTCAATGTAACTAGTATAATGGTGCATTCGAAGCCACTCGTATTTACGGTAAGTACGACTTCACGCGTAGTGAAAACCGTTCGAAACAATCTAATATCCAATGCACGACTTGTAAACTCGGAACTCCCGGGAGCACTATGAGATGCTGGTGTGCATGCGCACTGACCGACAAAATGGCCGCGCTCACAAGGTTTTTCTAATATGGCAGACTGTTTCATCAAATATATTCATAACAACTGATATATATTATACCTTTCTTTTATGTACTCTACATGTAATTTTTTTTTACAAGATGTGTTTTCCACTTGTTGGGTGAATTTTTTTCTGTTTCTGCAAATTTTCAGCCGTGCAGCGTATACTTGACTGAAAACTACCTTATGCATTGCATCTAAATTATCAATTTATATATTGTGTTAAGTCTCCAAATCATCATGAAACTGGGATTTGCAGCTCACATGAAAACTGTTGAATATAGCTTACCCCGATTTAAGTGTTTTTGTGCAATTACATGGTTTTAAGAAGCATGGGATTAGTGTAATCTGCTTTCAATCAAGTTTGAGATACATTCCCATTCATATGTTTCAAATCAAGCCTTTTCAGCGACAATGTCCATCATTTGCTATCAGACACTAATTTTGAAGGTGGGTGGTCGTGTATTGCAGACTTAGCAGCAGAAACCAGCTTCTTAAAGTGCAGGGATCAAAGAAATTGTGCTCAAGGTTGATTTTCAAACTGTTTATAATGAAAAATCCAAACCGCCGATTTAAGAAGTAAACATATACCGCACTAAAGCTATTGATTTCCATCTCCATGCAATACTTATCGAAAAATCTTCTAAATTCTCTTCATGACATGAAGACACGAATACTTTGCTATCATCAGTGTGGACACACTGGTGCTGCATGCTGCAGGCATTATAGATCACGATAATACTTGTGGATCTGAAAGTACATTCCACGTAACAGTTTATTGGCAGTTAATAACAATGTAATATTACACTGGGGACTTGACCCTACCTATCAACTTCCAAATCAAAATGTACGAGTTGAACTCAACCCTCTTCTTTATTAGGTGGCAGTGCAGGAATTGGAGCAGCTACCGCTAAACTGTTTGCTAAATATGGATGTAGTCTGCTTATAACTGGGTGGAAGATGGAGAGATTGCAACAGGTAGTGGACGAATGTAGGCAACTGGGTTTGAAGGAAAACCAAGTAAATATTTTTCTACATGTTGTATTCTCAATATCTTACATGTTCTTTGCGATATCTTCCTTTTCCTACTTGTATGTTTGTGACACCATGATATATTTTGTAGATAGTGCCACTACAAGTTACAGAAATTGGAGAAGAGGACAATGTCAAACGAATAGCAACAACTGCTATTGAAAAGTTTAGCAAGATTAACATTGTGGTAAGTCATAATTACGTTTGATGATAACATAATATGATTTCATCAAATGAAGTCTATATAATCCTCGTGTGTAATCCTCATATGTAGAATAATCATGGATGCCTGGAGTAAGATTTCGATGGGACATAGCAATTAACCTAGTAATAGACATGATCAAGGTCATGCAAATATCCAATTACATACTGAAGTTGCAGGCGTAATCAAAACACAATATTATCAAAACCACGAGCAAAATAACTTCATAGATTTAATTGACCTACATTAAACATGTTAGTTGTTAGATTCATCCCGAAATAAACTTACAGGTTTCATTTCGACGTTATAATTGTCGATCCTAGGCAGAATATTTATTGACAACAGTATATACCTGTGCTCTAGACGCTGGAAATGAAACTTGGAACATCATGAAATAGAACTGGTATATGCATACGCCTCGTGTCATGTACGTTTATTTCAGACACATCCAGTAATACTATATACATTTCAAGGTAGATTACAATGGTCCATCATTTGCAGGTGGTGGGCACTCAATTAGAACCAAAAGTGATTTTCAATTTTAATTTAAGTGAGACACATGTATAGGCACTCACACACAAACAAAACATAAAAAAAGCATACATAATTGTCATGTTTAGAATATTACAAAGAACAAATACCTGCAGAAACACAATTACAAAAAAACTCAAAATGAATCAAATAGATTGCTAAACAACACATTTTCATTGACCAACAATTGCAATACTGGACATAATTCATTGAAATCAAACTTTAAACAGTTTTCAAGTGGAATTTTACTCAATATCAAAATGTATAATACTAAAGCCCATTACCGGGGTTAAAAATTACAATACTAGACATAATACTTAAATAGGCTATGAAGATAACAGAATTTTCAGAAAATAAAGGCACAATACTTTTTAAAATTAATAAATGACGGCGATGTGCATCGTCAAATTACGGCTAGGTTGTATATAGGTGGTTTGGGGGTTTTTCATAAATTAGAAATAGATAAGCGAATTTTTAATTGACAAAGGAGCACTCAAAAAGAAATTCAAAGTGAATATTAGGTCACTCAATTGAGTTCAAACTGAAAAGCATTTTTTGTGAGTTTCATCACGGTAATGCCGGGCATTCCTGCAATATGCCTTTTGGATTTAACTGTAATTAATGCCAAATAGTCAAATATTTTCACGGGCCGGGGTATTCACGGTAACCATTTTACTGAATGATTCATTGAAATACACTTTAAACAGTTTTTAGGGAATCTATCCAATATCAAAATGTATAATACGAAAGTATGTCATTGTTCAAATTTATCTGGGGAGACGGTACACTAGATATTCTGTAAATATAGATATGAAATGTCATTCTGTTCATAGGTGAATAATGGTGCCAATAATGATGGATGCTTAAAGTTTCCTGACTCACCAGTGGAAACATTAGACAGGATGTATCGCATGCACGTGAGAAGCCCATATCTTCTAACCAAAACCCTCTTACCTCAACTCATTGATAACAAAGGTATGTCATGCATGGGTGCATGGAAAACCTCTTTATTTTGAAGCTCATATACATCAGAACAATGTAAGTACAAATTAGTTTATGTATGTAAATTGTTTACATCGGAATGCAGTTCTGTATTAACTTGCCATGATAGGAAACGAACTGCATGCATAGTGAATACAATTTGTTTGATAGAAACATAACAAATGTGTTTCAAGACGGACTTTCATATACCACCCTATCAAAAGCACAATTTTATATGTTTTACCACATCATATCATAAGATTTATCTATTTATCTCTTGTTTAGGTTCTGTTGTCAACATAGCCAGCAACTTAGGTGTAATGCCTGTAAGTATTGAGGGGAGGGGTATAGGGTCAAGAAATCCGACATTCCTAATATTCTTTGGCTTTGTTTTCAACATCCCTAGATTATTTGGGCATTTTTATCACATCTCACAGTTTTTAAGTTTTTTCCTACATCACACTTCGTTGAAATCCCACACCCGTCTTTTGTGGCCTTTTTTCCCTCCCTCTTTTTTTACCTTTTCCCGCATATCCCACCCACCCGTTTTGATTTAATTGTGGATTATGTCCCACGTACATGTACATACTTTAATCAAAGTAATCATTTATCCATCATGTGTTGTATTTCACATTGCTAATGATATTGATGGTCAAAATATTTATATATCTTCTATTCATTTAGAATTTCAAATAACGCCCTATAATAGTAGTATCTGGTGTGTACATGTAACACAAGTCACACCACTGTCGACCATTGTGTACCTTTTGAAAAGTAACAATCAGGCTGCACTTTTTGTACTAAATGAAAATAAAAACATTTCACCATCCAAGAAGACATGTATTCTTATTTTGTTTCCAGTGAGAAGTATTGCGCTGATACATATAGTATCAGTAAACTTGAAAAATTTAATACTTTACTCATAAACGAATTACGTCTACGTACGCTAGCGAACTAAACTGGCAAATTCGTCAGGAAAGTTTGAACATGCTCAAAATAGTTTGACAAATACACGGTTTGGTTAACGTTTGCTACAAATAGTTAAGCCATGTCAAGGGATCGCAGAACATTTGCACATACATGTAACATTTTGTTTGGCTCAGGAACTTTTTGCAAAATATAATTTTACTTCGTGCAGTGTCTTCTCTTTATGCTCAAGTTGACGACTTGACAGGTGGATGCATTGCACGGGATCGCCCACGATCGCTTATGTGTAATGCTGGTTGAACATGATAGTTATTGATAATAAACAGCACGTTTTAATGTGACACCACCATATAATGTAATGCAAAGTAGTCTTTTAATGATGAGAACCTTTTTAAGAAGTCTTGTTACTTCTCTGGGTGGGATAATGTAACTTCATGATTTTTGTATGATTTTCAGTTTCTAAATATTGATTACTGCACAATGAAGGCAGCGCTTATTCACATGACCTCGTGCATGGCTGTCTGTAAGTAGATTTTACTTATATACACATATCTATATTAGACATTTACGTGTAGATGGAAAATGCATTGTTTGGCAATAGGTTAGAATTACACGGTGTGCTGTTTTCAGTATGTTACTAATAAAATAAAATAAATCGATTTCAAGTCAATTACATGTAATTATTTCTTTCCCAGTACCCAAACCCCCGGCACGCCACAAAAAGTATAAATTACATTGACACAAGCAAAATGAATGTTTACTACAAACCGGCAGATCATGCGTCGCTAATCATACAGAGGAAGCTCTAATTCCATACTAATTAATGCATCTGATTAAATAAATGAGATACCACATGAAGCGCTCACCATACACATAATCGTTAGTCTTGAGTTACCAGTGATTTTTAAACGCCGACCAATGCGATTATATATAAAAAGCAGATTACATATAGTTTATCTACAGTACTTTGAATATTAGTTACGGCCAGGTCATTAACAGTCTGAGGGTGCGGGTGGGGTAGAAATATTTGGGAGGGGGGTCATACTTTCAAATTTGAAGGGGTCGTGCAATTGGAGACCATTGGGGGTCAATCTTTTGATTTTGACGGTAAAAGAAAAAAAGAAACGTAAACATATAATATAATCACATGATTCTTGCAAAACAAAGAAAGGTTTTAATGACAAAATTGACATATTTAAGTACTATTCATTCCAAGTATTCCATGCTTATTTCCACTTGATTTACTAATGATCATAATCAGACATAAAGTCACATATAATAATGCTACAAGACGGCCATAGCTAGTAGCTGCATATGAGCCATGGGAGGCAACTGCCCCTGCCGCCAATGTTTTGCGGGCCATTGTTCTTCGGTCAAACCCCGAATGAGACTGAGTTTTAACATATGGGATTTAAGGTTACTTTTCTGTTTGAAATAGCCTCAGATGCTATGAAAAAGGGCTTCAACTCCAAAAATTTCTTGGAGGAGCATGCCCCCAAACCCATAGAAAAGCTGTGCTGTTTGCCTGCATCCTCGCTCAACATATTTTGTCTCACATCTATTGTAATCCTGGTTACGGCACTGCACAAGTAATACTTGGACATACATAATTCTAAATAATAACCCATTTTGATATTCCAACAGTATTTTGTGCCTTTAAGGCAAATAATAATAAAACACAAATCAAAATGTCTGATAATCGACTATATGGCAGACTACCTGCAGGAGGAATATTCGAAGTATCATGAAAAAGAGTATGCTACTGATGAAAATGGAAAGTTGTAAACATGGTAGAATCTCAGACTCTGAATCTGAATCAGAGTTACAGCCATTCCAAAATTCATATTTATGTATCCCAGGACCAATTATTTGAGGTTTATCAGATCATAATACATGTATAATCGATTAAATATAGAATAAGTTGGATAAGAAGACAAATAAAGTTTGATAATAATGACTTTTCTTGACTTGTGAATCCAGTTTTTTTTTAGATTTTGCACATTAAAATTCGATGACTTTTCAATGACTTTTCAAGACAGATTTGATTTTTTTCAAGACATTTTCTGTATACCTAGTTTCATTTGGATAACGTCTATGTAAAGATCTAATATGACAATAATATGTAAATAATCGAGTTCTATTCTTCCTTAGTACACATCTACAGATATAGAAATCACACCATATTATGTAATTAAGTCATTAGTCTTATTACTCCAAGTCATATTATGTTGTTTGGAGGTGTTGCGCTAAGAGCACAGAAATTACACTTTGGAAGATATCAAGGTGCCAACTATAACTGAATTTTATCTCTACTCAAACAGCATTTAAATCACCAGTTTAACCAAATTTCAATAACATTTCACAAAAATTTCATTTTTTAATGAGTCTACAAAATTCAACAACTTTGAATTTAAAAAACATTCACTTCGACAGATTTGAGAGTCATACTTTTCATTTCTCAATTACTGGGGGGTGGGACTTTCATTTTGTAAATATATTGTGGGTCGGATTTCCTTTTCGGATCTTTGACCACCCCAGTAAATTCTCAATTGTAAATTGTAAATGACCTGGCTCTTAAACCATAGACCATTTAAATTTTGTCTTTACCCAAAAGTGGTGTGCGTTACTACATTAATATAAAAATATACTTTATATGCAGTATAGCAAGTCGATTTACATAGGACACTATATAAAACGGTATATAAAATATACTCTTTATTGCAGCCCTGGTACAACAAGAACTAGCATATTTGATAACCACAAACTGATTGATGCTGAAGATGTGAGTTTTGCATAATATATTTTCACTATATGTTTGAAATTGGTCCAACATATACATTTCAACGGGGCAACTGCCCATCTTCATCAGCTAAATTTCTAGCTTCTCCAGCCTGGTTGTCCTGACCCATTTCCTGATGAAGCCAGGTAGCTGTCCCAGCAAAACATTGAATTCAACCAATTTCCAATCATTTTACTTTTTCCAGCAATTTGATGAAATTGGCAAGTTAACTCCAATGGGCCGAGTTTTACAGCCAGAGGAAGTTGCCCAGTTAGTGGCTTTCTTGGCATCAGATGCGGCGCCCTATATTAATGGGGAAAACATCGTCATAGATGGTGCAACGAATAAAACCATGGGACTTTTAGCAAAGTTGGAAACTCCATAATTTTTCACATAATCAAAGCGGTTACATTTAGACATTATATTCAATTTTCTTATTTTTGATTTCATTGTAATGTGAATGAGAGAATGTTCTATAGGTACAGACTGGTGTTGTATGGCAACCAGTTGCATATCAGTTAATTTGTTTAAGCAAAGAAATAAATGTTAACTGATGAATATACCATCGGATTTTGTTTCTCCATACATGTAGTTCTCTGCATTACACTTCTGTTAAAACATGCCTGCCCGGTACGACGCTTGAAAAGAACTGCACATGCGTGCCATTGGGGCTAGGTGTGGGGTTCTCTGAAATATCAACCTTGAACCATATAGATTTCAAGACGACTTCACCAAGCGTGTCTGACATAAACAGAATACAACAGTTTGCACAATCCATTTTATCTTATGAAACTAGAACAAAGGGCAAATTAAATCAGTGCTCAAAGGGTTTATATTGATGCCACGACATCTTCCAAGACCAAAAATAAACGTGAACTGCAAATCTATTTTTTCAATGCAATTGAACTACGCGCCCAGTTTAGATCATCATTCTACAGTATGAACACAATCTACCCGGGGGACTGTATTTAAGCGGTCTCAGTGGATAGCTGAGAGGGTCTTTCTATGGAGGTTCATATTGATCTGTTGATGATACGTTTTAGGAGCATTAAGAATGCTATTTTTAATAGGGTGGTCGCTGAATAGAGGTGGTCTTTTAATTGGAGGTTCTCTGTTGTGTGCAACCGACACTGCTAGTGATATCTGATTATCAACACGATGACACTGCTAATTAAGAGCAAAATGAGAAGCTGGTTATGGCCTAAAAAGAATATTACTCAATTATATAAATACTAGATAGAATTTTCTGTCTACATTTAATTAACTTTAGTAAGCTGGTATCACAGGCAGCTGGTCAAGTATGACGGCGTCAAATGTGAAGCCCGATGTGAAGATGAAGATGGACGTCATCGTGGCGTCACTGCAACGTGAAGAGAATGGTTTTGTACATGCGATTGATTGCCACACACCACATTAGACACATAAAACCAAACAGTTTGATAGAAAAAGCTAAAAGGTCGGGTTGGGGTGCCCCTTGCAAGCTCTTGCACCTAGTGGATCTGCCCACTATATGGTTTGTGTGTGCGTGCGTGCGTGCATAAAGAAACGTGTTAGTGGTTGCATGAGTACAAAGAGCAAACTTTCAACCAGAGTAGCATTAAATTCGGTTAGATCTAATTGGATTGAATACGCGAGTTCTGACAGATGTAGATCGATGGTGTTGAGAAAACTTCACCCATCCGGGGCGTTTATGTGAATGATTAGTTTGGATTATCTGTTATTAGGTTTGATGACTCTGCGTTGTCATGTAATATTTTTATCCTCATCAATTTCGGCCTTATATTTAAAGTCAAAACCTGAAACAATTTGCATACAGCCAGTGTGAAAGAAATCCCGTAAACAGATAACCATAATTACGTCCTCGTGGAGGTGGTGGGTGTGGGGGAGGGGGTGTTAAGCGCTGATAAATATCATGCGTGCCATAGGCACATGCTAGGGAGCTCCGAAAGTACGTTTGCTTTCCAGGAAAATTTTGAAATTCTGTGTGCGCTCAGGTGCATTTTGAGCCATTCTCAGCACCTAGTTTTCATATAAAACTGATTGGATGTTTAAATCTACACGTGTACACTGTTCTTTTCCCACATAATATCAGACCTTAAAAAAAGTAAAATTTCAGGAAAACTATTGTTTTTTTAATTGGCAGTTGTCTAAAAATAATTTGGAATGGGTGAAATGATTATTGTATCTATGAACTGTAAATGGTACGTGTATCTTTGTAAAGAGATTCATTGGATTTCTTTTTCATATCAACAAGTATCACTAATTTTTTCGGACTTTTCTGTCACCAGATGGCAGCACGTGACAGAAGTGGAAGTCGGTCAGTGTCGGCGCGCGCCCTCGACCACCTCCCAACAACAAACACTGTTCGACTTCCACTTCTGTCACGTGCTGCCACCTGGTGACAGAAAAGTCTCAGACGATGGACATTGAAAATGTCCGAAAATATTAAGACACTTATAGTAAGTTTTTTTTATGGATTTATCGCAAAATTAGTGATACTTGTTGGTACGTGTATGTACACCTGCATGTGCACATCATTGAAATCAGTTGTCATTTTTTTCTTTAACTACTAGGAAGGTGGGGTGGGTTGCTTCGTGGGTCACTCCTTTTAATACTTTATGGGTTTGTGTACATTGTGGGAACAGACAATACCCAGTCTGATACAAGTGTCCTTTTCACTGGCCACAACAACTTTATTTTTACAATGGCAGAGACGAGCTTGTAGTAAGCATTGGTGAATTACATAAATATATTATTGACAATTCTAGATTTTTTTCTGTTGATTACGCACTTAGTTTCATTATACAGTAATTGACGAATTTGATCGACTGGGCACACAACTTCCTGTTTAAAAGGTAAAAGATCTAATGCTTGTTTATTTGTTTTAGGTCAAAGAAGGAATTGACGGTTTTTCGATCTGAACTAGTTTCGACGATTGCTCACCGCAAAGTGTACAACGAATATAGCTTTACAAAAATGCAAGTAATATAAACTGTATCAAGTTTACTTTCAAAACAAAATATTTGCCTACTGAGTGTGATAGCAATGGAGAAAGGGTGGTATTTGGAGAACCTGTTCGCCTATGTTTTAATGTACTAATTTAATTGGTAATAATAAAGCAGAACTGAACACATATTTAATTTCATTTTTTCAATCTACGGTTAAAATCATTCATATCTCGGTAGTCTATAACATATAAGAATTCTTTTTGAACATTTATCGCAAAATATTAACACACATACATCAAATTATAAATATAACATAGAATCATCTTGCAAGGTCAGACTAATATCATCATACATGTACTGTGTAATTAAGCTTAGTGTATGGGTGAAATAAAGTGTAATACATGTACATGTAGTGGTTTCATTGTGTAGTATTTTTCTATGAGCGATCATATAACTCCATCACACCATACACTCGTACAGAGGATTCTAGACTAAAGTATCGAATCAATTCAAAGCTCCATCTTAATGTTCCTTAATGTTCCATCTTAATCTTCTTATTTATTTTAATAGGAAGAAAAAATGTCCAGGTATACACACGGGTGAGCGAGGATTCTTGCCCGGGTGACGTTTGAAGAGTCGGGCGGCCGCGGATCCCAAACTGCACGACCGGCGGCTGACACAAGTCATCCCAACTACATGTATGGTTCATTTAGGCAGCCAATTTAATTCCATGGATTTACGTGGCAGGAATGATCCGTCAACAGCAACCAGGTTTAATATTCTTCTTGTAAATCCTGACGATTACGACGCAGAGGAAAATAACATCCGAACGCGATACCAAGTTGTTGAAGGTAGTGTTTGCAAAGCCGAAAGTGACAAAGACTATTTCCACAAGCAGGAGTGCTGACCCACGTGGTGAAAAGAAAAAGTTCAATATTTTCTTAGAGGACTGCAGAAATACATTTTCAATGAGGAAGTTTGTTGGCGACAAGGCTGAAAAGATCATCAGAGACATGTCTCCAGAGAGCAGACAGAAACGAGAGGTTAGAAGAATCCTCTCAAAAATATCTTTTCCATAATATTGTTGAGCGGAAAAAGACTACATCTGCTATTTTAATGGATTATCACCAGCTTGAAGAAAGTAAAAAAGATAGAGAACCATCTTCTAGAGGAATGCGATGCAGAGACAAAGCTAGGCTAATACACACAAGGAATGCTACACTAAGATTACCACTATGACTTGTAGTGAACGAGTGGATTTGATGGGAAAACCTGAATCAACAATACAAAGGTCCAAAACAATGGTTTGATTACAGCTCATTTGTAAATAAAACAATAACAGAAGCAAGTGACTACAGCATGCTTATTCATCAGGGTAAAACTAGTGCAGTTCACCAAGCAAGTGATTTGTTGTATTTTTAGTAAAGTTCACAACACTGGACAAAATTTGGTTGGAAATTTTTACAAACACTGTAAATATGAATTTGCAATTAAACAGATTATAAAAGTATGACCACTTGGAATTATGATACTGTTTAAATATTTCATTTGGGTATGCGTAGATGTAGTTAGCTGTATATACTAGAGCTTACTGTAACTAGCACAAGAAAAGAAAACACAAATACACATGCACTTCTATAACAATTTATTGACTCACGTCATGAAACACTTACACTCAACAAACACAGCATAACATATAACATAACATATAACATATATACATAACAGCATAACATAGCTAAATAACAGTCATCATTGTACATTTGTGTGAATTAATAATGCTTAGAGTACCAATCGCACAATTTGGCCGTAAATACAATTCGGCTGTGTTTTAAACATTTTTATGTCAGCACACAATTAACTATCCACAACGACATTAATGTGAATAAAAGCCTTTCACTCAGTTCAAATAATATGAAAATATCTTGATTTTGACATGACGTAATTGTCGTAGTATTTGAAACAACAACAGAATTGTGTGTATAGCTGAATTGTGCGATTGGTATTCTATAGGAGCATGCAATATTGATATCATGGCACAATATTTAATCGAAAGCAGACCATGTCAAATTCTGAGATTAGCCTACTGACTGTCACTCAGACATACGAAGTATACATTTTGTATACAACTTTACATTAACTGTAGTAACATGATAGTAAACTTATTGTAACATTCCCCACTTTTACCATTACATCGTAATTCACAATGTTTGACAAAAAAATGCAGACATTAAAAATCTAATACAAAATACATAATCTTTCTGTTATCTTTTCATATGATAAGGAAGTAGTTATCCCTGGTTGGCCTGGTACAATATAACCAGATAGCCCATGATTATATTGAACCACATATGTCATTCTAAGAAAATTCACAGACATAATGCAAACATACCAGTCAACATCTAAATCTATACCATAATAGTGTACAGCCACATCATTATGATACTAGTGGCAGTGAAACTGTTTACTTAACAATAACAATTGTACAAGAGTTTACATCCAAATTCTCAAACTTAGCAAATGGAGTTTGTAAATATGCACCTCATGCATTGGTCAGGTGTCATTATTATTGAGATTTCTCCTCGAGCATTTAGTGTGATGTTCATAAAACATATGAAGTTGTTCAAATGACCAATATCTAATACTGTCACAGTTCATCACTAGCTAGGTTCCAGCTACTTTTTGGTTAACTTTGTCCCTTTTATTGCTGATTCGAATTATTCTGACTTTGGCCATTATTCCCTTTCGCTTGGCCACCCTTTTTGCCTTTCTTCTTCTTCTTCTTATTCTTGTTAATTTGATACTTTTTCGCAACGTATATGGAATAGCCAGAATCTACAATAAGAAATAAACAGAGTGATATATTAGCGAAAGTCACAATGTTTGTTTGATTATTGAGTTAGTTTACAAGGAATAAATTATGAATCACTGTAGTTCCAGAATGACTTTATTTTCAGTGCCCCCATAATCAGCCTCCTTTTCAATCTCGATACAATACTTAAGTATGTCTAAAGTTATAACTAATGTTTCTATCAAACGTCAATATAAGAAAATCACAATTTGAGAAAATTAACAAAAATATAAAATTGATAAGTATTGTATTTGAGAAAATTCACAAAAAATAAAAATTCTCCAGGTTTGTAGATATTACCTTTTGGTTCAAACGTTGCAGGTATTCTGTTCAGTTTTTTCTGGAAAGGCAGTTGTAAGGAGATATCAATCGGCACCCATGGAATTTGGCCAGGTTTAATCAACTCAGCAGATTTGCTGTTCAAACTCATATAGGCCAAATGAAGATCATACACGCCCCTGTTTGAAGATAAAAATGCTGGTTAGAAAAACTAGTTCACTACACAAACTACTTGCAAAATACACTATTACAAATTTAAAAAAAGAATCAATATAGGTTGGTGCGTCCGTAAATTTTCAATGGAAAACATAATTTCTGGGGTAGGCTTGAATTTTATCTTGGAGTTATGATTCAATACAGTAGCCATGAGTGTTTAGCCCTACCTCTTGTGTGCAAGTTTGGTGAACATCAAATACAAAATGAAGGTGTTATTATGCAGACAAGCCATTCATAAGTGATAATGGTAAATAAATTACAAGCAGAGAAGGCGTAGTTTGGAGGTTTATGGGCGGTTCTCTACCATGACTTCAATTCCTAATCCTCTTTCACATTTCTCTCTGGCAAGCACTTTCCTACCACCACATACATAACAATAAAGCTGAAGACCGCTTTCACAACTGTACACTTCCATTTCACTCGATCAAGTGGCCCATACAGGACACCAACTCACGGGACTCCAAATTACAACGCCGTGGTTGTGAGACCAGAACGGCACCATCAAGCAGATTCCTACCACTACAAACATAACAAGGGGGAAAAAGGCCAAAAATGAGGTGACGTCATTTGTGAATGATCCCCAATATAGCATTTTACTGTACCAAGTGGCCCCTACAGGACTCAAACTTAAAACGCTGTGGTTGTGAGACTAGAACGACACCATCAACGCAAGCATTGAGCTGCTCACTGATACTCACACTTTACTGGTCGTCTGCTTCTTTATCTGCGCGTGCGCGTTCCCCGGCGAGTGCGACAGCAGGTAGCCGCCTGGTGGCAGACGGTGGAGACGGTCCATCATGTCGTACAGGATGTTGACCGCGCCCATCGGACTGCACGATACAGACAGACAGTTGTTACCATAGTCGCTAGCATATAAGGGCCTAATGTGCTTGAAATGTGAATGTGGGGTTTGTGTTTAATAGGTAAAATCGTTACTGTAATCACAAGCATGTTTGCCTCTAATTAACTGAAATATGAGTTTTGTTTTTGAATAGACACATATATAGGCTTACAAATGAGAATGAAAAATATATTTTTTATATAATACACAATGTTGAGAGAAGTGCCATTCAAACTGCAATCAATAAACACATCAGTTAATGCACGTTACTCCAGATAACTGATAAAGCTGACAGGACTAGTATGGCAAAAAAGTTACTTGGCCTATAACAATGTACTTGCACTATTTCATATGCATCCATGCACCACACAAACGCTAAGGCTTTCAGAAACAATGACGGTCTAAAGGATGAGTAGGTTATAATTCTTACGTGTCATGTTGGTTTAATACCTGTCTGAGACTAGTAGACAAGTACTTATCAGGGGCACTGCAAGAGCTTATACTTACTGAAAATTTGCTGTGGCTGGCACAACCTCCTCCTTCGATAACTCTTCCAACATTATCAAACTGTGGTCTTTGTAACTAACACGACCTAAATGATAAAAAAGCACATTTACAGAAGTGGATTAACTAATGACTCATTTTAAAATGCTAATTTAAAGATAATGCTCAGCCAAAATCATAAATGTTCTGTAATCAATAGATGATGCCTTATCCATTGCAAGGGTGATGAAAATAATATTCATATTCTCCACATTTAATACTTATTTCACCTTAAAATATACCATGCCATCTTGTCTACTAAAACATAAGGTCAGGTGATATTGCATAATGATATTCACCAGACGTACTGTGGATTTGTAACGACAAATGTCATGTTTAACATGGGAGAGATAGGCGACTATTAATGTGCACCCTGCAAGTTACGTCTGACGAAAATCATTCGGTTGATATTTTGCGAATTCACATGTTTTGTTGGGTATATGCCAGCCTCTTATTGCGTGGTATTTAAATTGCTCTGCATACTTTAATACGCTGTTTAAATGAAAGCTACTTTCAGAATGCACAGAACACACCATAATGCTTCTCTAAAAGCATGCTTGTTCGGCCACTGAGCACAACTTTTAACAATCATTGAGCAGTCAATTTACTCCTACTTATCATACTAAATGCTTACATCAGCATACTGGAAAGAAAAATATCTTCCAGAATAACACCAATAAAGAACTAGATAGAGGTCCCCGCCCTCGAAATTTAGCAGCGAACGTTTATTCCCGCCCTCAGTTCCCTTAATTAAGACTGTCAATTTCTTAGAATTATATGTAGAGGATATTTTCAATAACGTGAAATAAACTTCATCAGCCATAACCAAATTTCTAGACAAATAAATCCATAATCCTACTGGTCTACGTTCACCACTAGAAAAGTAATTTAATTATACAAAGTAGAACAGAATCCTATAGCCCAGAATCTAGACTACCACAAGAAATAAAAACAAAATACTAAGGGAGGAGTATGTATGTTTATCCATCAAGATATAAACTATGAAATGCTAGAAACAAAAGCAAAAGATATTGAGTGCATTGGCATCAAAATCCCAAATATGAATATGACAATAATCAATGTTTAAAAGCAGCCTAAACTATCAATTGTTCGGTGAAGGTAACTTCATCAGCCATAACCAAATTTCTAGACAAATAAATCCATAATTCTACTGGTCTACGTTCACCACTAGAAAAATACAATTTAATTATACAAAGTAGAACAGAATCCTATAGCCCAGAATCCAGACTACCACAAGAAATAAAAAAAAATACCAAGGGAGGAGTATGTATGTTTATCTATTAAGATATAAACTATGAAATGCTAGAACCAAAAGCAAAAGATATTGAGTGCATTGGCATCAAAATCCCGAAAATGAATATGACAATAATCAATGTTTACAAGGCGCCTAAACTATCAATTGTTCACTTTATTACACATGATATCACTTTTAGAAAGCATGTAGACAGACAGAACAATTGTCCTAGGCGATTTCAACATTGATATATTGAAAACCAACATTCCTTTGAATACAACATAGTTAAAAGATGTATTTAGATGTATTTAGTGCATTTGAGCAAGCAATCAAAGAAAGCACCACTGACGGTTTCACTTTGATCGATCATATACACAAAAAACATTGATGTGAAATCTAGTGGTGTCATCGCAATTTATTATAGTTACCACAACATGGCATATATAACCATCTAAGATTGATTAATAAGAGATTTTGATGCCAATGCACTAGTTAATCATATGTTAGACTTGTATTATAACTAATGTGCTGACAGCAAGTTTGTGTGTAGCTACTCTGTTGTACGCTTTAACAGTCGCACAACTCAGATTTTCAGCAAAAGGCTTTCATTGTGGCCTTATTAAAAATAAATAAAGTGTGATATGACAAACGAGAACTGAAAGAGCATAAACAACACATTACGATGTAAATTGTGAGGCAAATATGAAGTAAATTACTATTATTTGATTATCTATTAGGAGAACAATTATTTACGCATCTAACAGCCATTACGACGACACTTATGTTATGACCCAAAATACTCAGATTTCTAGGATATTCACCCTAACCAATTATATATCATTCGAATGGGGAAAGTCTGTGCTGTCATATGGAGACAAGTAAATTTTGATTTTTTAATGACGTCATTAGCAAATAAAGCTAAAGAAATCCTGGAGAACAGCCGTGATAACAAGGAATTTGTGTGCAGAATACATAATCGAGTCTTTTTTTATCGCTGCTAAACATTTAGTCTCTATCGTTAATAAGGTTTTTATTTGATGTTGCGAAATGGTGTGCGTTTGATATAGGCTAAAATCCTGCGCACGTCTCTTGCTAACAGCGGCTCATCACCGATTAGCTGACCTATATATCCTCATGGAATTTTAACCAATGAGCTAATTGCATATAGCGGGTAGGTAGAAGTCTTGCCAAAGCGAAATATTTTTGTAAAAAGTTCTTGACAAATAAATCCATAATCCTACTGGACACAGTAAATCAACCATTTTCAAAATTGCCCCAGGCGTATTTGTTTGCTTCTGTGGAGTCTTTTTTTAATACACTTCTGTATCAAAATAGTCATGCTCCATCTTATCTGTCTCGTTTCATCGCCATTTTGTGCACTTATTTGATTCGCCTGTCATGTCGATTAAGGTTCAAAAATCGTTCGCAATATAAAAAATGTTAAAACATGGATTGGTACACATATATTCACATTTCTTGCAAAATATAAAAAAATATAATTAAATCACTAATCTTGCCTGAAATTAGAAAAACCACCAGACACTCTTAGTTAATGTTAGACATGTATTATAACTAATGTGCTGACTGCAAGTTTATGCGTAGCTACTCTGTCATATGTTTTGACAGCTTCGGACACCTCATAGAGTTTGAGCATACCGACCCCGGATATGATTGCCATTTTCTAAATCTTACTATTCCTACCCAAAAAGATGGTCGTCCTACTTTTTGTTGAAAAAATCAATGACAAATTTGTCGATTTTTAATTCGCACCATTTTATTTCACCTATTACCTAACGCACAGTGTTTAAAGTCGTGAAATGATTCTTATTGGACATTTTAAAAACAAAGAACTATTTTAAGTCTTTCAAGTACTTAATTTTGCTGTAATTTAGACCTAATGCTCAAACTATGGGCAGTTTACGACGTAATCAAGATTCTCATGTAATTGTGTTCATAAATATTAGAAATATATGAAATATTTTACCAGATTATCAAAACATAATCACTGTTCTATCATTTCACGATACTAGGAGTAGCAGCTTCGTTAAATAAGTACTATAGTTTCTGATTTTTATTTTGGTGACCTTTCCAACTGTTAACATTCGACGTTTAAAACATTGCTCAAAATATGGGCAGGTCACGAGCTGCCATTGTGAATGTAAAACGCCTCCCCGATTGCAAACACCACCTAACAGTTCGCCTGAATTATAGTTACTAATGTTCATGAGCAAAATTTCATTAAGTAAACATATAGCCAATTAATCTCTAGATTGCTATCTGTTACTACGTTCCGTTATTACGTCAAACGTTCGTTCCCGTGGAGATATGTGCCCATAATTTGAACACTGCCCATAGTTTGAGCACTACGTCTACACACTAGATTGCAGAAAAATGATTTAAAAATGGGGGGGGGGGAAGAGAGATCCCACTAGCCCCCCACACAAGAGGGGGTTGTTCCCCCTCTAGCAATCTACCCCCGAGGTGCCTATGGCACCACATTTGTGGTACGTATGGCACCGCATATTCGGCACCTATGGCACCGCATATTCGGCGCCTGCATTTGCGGCGCCTATGGTGCCGCATATTCGACTCCGCCAAGGTGATTAAATTTCAGAATTTCATTATTAGACAATGCTTTGGAAGAGCACATGCAATGTGCAAAAACAAGATTACCTCGAAAAAATCTGGCTTGTAAAATAAACCCCATAATCGAACAAGTACAATTTATCAGTCATTATCAAACACTAACACGTACAAATAACGATGTAATTTAAGAAAAATGTAAAATTAACTTATCAGAATTTGTAACATCCGCCATAGCGAAGTGTATTTCGTCATCGCAACCCGCTTACACGGGAATTGATGACGTATTACCCATAGAATCAATAATTACCCTTTATCCCACGCCGTTATGACACAACGTAATATGTCAACACCAACCACAGCACAATGTGATCAAGAGTATCCATAGCAGACGGGTGTCATAGCGATAATAAAGAGACTTATTATTACTGGAGTTTCGATGGATTTCTTTCAATATGTAGAATATTATTGGCTCAAAGTGTGAAAATAAGAATCTGCATCACGACTTTGACTACTAACAACTTTTAGGTGCAACCGGCTGGTGCAGATAGCAATATATTTTGATTTTTTGATCTGGAAGTTACTATCTTGCTGGTTCTTCTGATGTCCAGGTAAAACACAATACATTGCTTTATTATGAGTGAAAATTAAGCGTTCGATGGGGAGCATCTTATGCTCAAATTCTCAAATTCAAGTTCTATTTATAGATTTGGCCACAAACTATTGCAGAATAAAATACATATATCACAACAAATACATTACTATATTTATTTCTTAGTGATGATAAAGATTAATTGTTGTAAAATAAAAGAACTGCCAAATTTCTGGAGCTGAAGTGTAATTCAATACGATTTCCACCCAAAAACAAAAATTCCTTCCAATAGAAACATATATAAACTTACTTTGAAGCAACCTCTATACCCCCCCCCCCCACCTCACTAATACAATCATTTAGCACGAACAAAGTTCATTGCAAAGTAATTATCCTGCAGAATGCCAAGTTGACACCACTTACATTACTTGGGAAATGGAGAAAAAGATGGTGTCTTATATACAAGACTTTTTTATCACTTTATATGAATTCTAACACGAAGAACAGTTTCAAGGAAATAAGACAAAAAGGTTGCGGAGCCATTACCTCACACAAGATGGTATATACAAGACTTTTATTTCATTTTATATGAATTCTAACACGACGAACAGTTTCAAGGAAATAGAGAAAAAGGTTGCGGTGCCATTACCTCGCACAAGATGGCAGTTTGGCCGCACTTGTAGACTGATCCATGCGCGAGCCGCCTCTGACGGCGTGACGAGCTCCACACCATACTGCGGCTGGTATTCCACTTTCGGTTGCAAGTGAATGAACTGGTCCTAAAATATAAAGCATCAATCTTTGCACACTTCTAAACATGTATTTTGAATAGATAGGAAAAGATGTTAAATTTCTTTCTTTTTAATTTTTTTCAATTTTGTATGATAATATACTAGTAGTTACGTCCATAACACTGATGCTGATGCTTGAATACATGTGATCTAAATCATGAGAAATAATCATAAAATATTCATATTTTCGTTGATGTTCTTTTCTGCAAGTACACAGTGTTTTATAATCATAAAATATTTTTCTTTTAATAGACAACAAAAATTGTACTATCAAAACTAAACAGCCGTAGTGCACCACCATATGTTTTAAACACATTAAAAAAACAAAAATACATAAAAATATTCTTACTTGCAAACTAACACTAAACAAACCAACTTACAGATTAAACTCTTACAAACCTTCTTCTTTTTCGAATCTCTCAAAACGCCATGCGTCCCCGTGCGCACTAACATTTTGAACTCTCCCAACTCCCACAAATCGTAAGCGACATTTTTGCCCATGATCGGCTGCACATAGTCGTCTGCCTTCTCCACAGACTCCCAGCTACTGTCCTTTCCATCTCCACTCTGATCACAGACCTCAGCCTTTCCGTGCTTCTTCTTTTCCATGGCATCAACAAAAAAGTCTGTATTAAAGTCTCCACCCATCGGGTTGGCGATTGCCGAGTTTTGTATCGTGGGATCCACTGGTGCTCTGGCCATGAGGTGAGGAGGCCCTGGCATTGGATGTTGGAGTACTTGTTGACCAGCAGGATGAAGATGATGTGGTGGCCCATGAAGTGGCTTTATTCCAGGCACAGGTACAATCATCGGCTTTGAAGACTCACTGCTTGCAGATTGCAAATGGTCTTTTGATTTTACTTGAGTGAATGCTCCCGATTTTCCATCGCCAATGTCATTTGGACCTTAAAGTATACATCACCTTATCATTGATGCCATTACAAGTTAATCACACCGTCTCTTTATGAAGGTTTGGGCCAGTAAAATTGATCTTTTGATAAAGATGGTCTCTATTGTACTTTATACTGTATCTATATTCTTAAATGGAAAGAATAGGTGCATCATGTATCTCCCAGTAACAAATGCATCTTTCCTTTGACAGATAGCAGAAATACATGTAATACAGTAGAAATGTGTTATCTCAAAGCTGTAAGAACCATTAATTGCTGAAGATAGTCAATGTTTGAGGTAACCAAATAACAGATGTGCACAATATAAACGAAGACAAATGAACTAACAACAATTCAAGAAAAAGAATATAGAGATAACGAGGTTCTACTACATAAGAAGAGCCTTACGAACCTTCGGGTCCTACTTGATCCTCGGCAAGCGGAGTGGGCACTCCCCACTGGTAGTACGGCGTTGGGTGAGACAGCAACTCCTCCTGCTCTCTAAACACTTGATCCAAGTTGAACGATGTCATTGGTGGCGCTAAAATAAAATAGTTAACAATTCATTGGAAATGACATTGCTGATTGCTTATTTACCATACCACAAATTCTTTATATAAAAGCTATTAGATACAGGATGATAAAATGATAAAGTTGATGCATTCTAGGTGATGCAAATAGCAATAAAGATATGTAACAAAGCATACCGGAAGTTATAGCAGTAGAGTTCCCTACTTCCTCAGCTACTTTTATACTTTTGAAGTGTCGTTTCTCTTCAGATTTACTTGAGTCGTTGCTAGAGTTCTCATGAGTGACAGGTGATTTGACAATTGACGGACTGCACAAATTTTGATTTTGTGGGGTTTCTTCTAGTTCTGCTTTAGTTTTTTGACTTTGCAGAGTTTCTTCTATTTCAGCCTTTGTTTTTACTCTTGCTACTCGCTTTTTGCTATTGTGTAATAGTTCCTTCTCTGGCGACGAGTCTTCCTCTCTTATGTCTGAACCAGGTTGCTTGGAACTTCCATCAATGTAAACAGAATTCGATTTCTTGATGCCCTTTTTGATAACTGCCATACGATTTGAGAACACAGCAGAACTGGCTGACGGTGCTTTCTTTGCAACTTTTTTAGTTTCTTTAGCTTTCTCCTCTGCTTTTAAGTCGTCCAATGGCGTCCAAACGTAAGTGAGTGTGTTTTCTGCTTGACCAGCACTTTCCGCATTTGAATTATCACCAGCGTCATTTTTCATGCCCAAATCATTATTTGCCATGTTGTCTTCCTCTTCATCATCACTTATAAGGTTCTTGGCTATAAAAATGTTAACACAAGATTAGGTTAAAGGTTATGGTCAGTGGCCGAACAAGTATGCTTGTACAGAAACAATATGATGTGTTCTGTGCATTCTGAAAGTTTTTTTCATTTAAACAGCATATTAGAATATCTAGAGCAATTTAAATTCACACCATAAACAACCAGCTAGAAACCCATCAAAACAATGTAGGGCGAGAAATGTAAAACGAATAATTTTCGTCAGACGTAACTTGCACGGTGCATGTAAGAAGCCTATATCCCGTATGTTAAATGTGACGTCGGTCATTGGAAATCCACGGTACGTCTGGCGAAAATCATTCGATTATGCAATATCACGTGACCTTGTGTTTTAGCTGACAATATTTAATGGTACTGTTATAGATGTGCAATAAACACTAAACGTGAAAAATGTGAAACTTACTTTCCTTATGCTTTCAATGGAAAAGACTCGTTTATTGGTCCTGGATTTTACAAAACTCTTATATTTTTGACTGAGCATATCTTTAACAAGTAGTCATCGGGAACGCCAAAAATCTCCCCTTCCCCGATCAGGCCCTTTTAGGTCAATCAATTTTAAAATTAGTAATTCAAATTCATTGTACATACATGGATAAAGAATATCGTAGAGACAATATATCTAATCAGAATGAAAATAAAAACCCATCGCATTTAAACTTCCTCAAAAGTTGGCTAAAGTACACCAAAATCTAAATTCGTAATAATTTGTTTCTAAAAAACAAATCGTATTTTCATCAAAAGTAGGACAAAGTACACAAAATTCTAATCAGGTCTGGAGAGTACAAGGAAGCTAAATGTGAAATTTGGTGATAATAGGTTGAATACTTCTCCCTGTAGAGTGGTAACAAGGTATTAACACGTATCGCTCATAAGTTTGTCAAAAGTAGGTCAAAGTACACAAAAATCAATTCAGCTGTGGAGACTAGTATAGTGAACAAAATTGTAAAGTTTAATGGCCATAGGTGAAAAACATTTTCCAGTCCTGTGGTAACAATTGTTTTATTCAATATTCCATAAATTTTTGAAAAGAAGGCCAAAGTACTCAAATATCAAATCACGTGAGGAGAGTGATATATAGTCATACAAAATGTAAAGTTTGGTGATGATAGGTCATAAAGTCCAGGAGACAGATAAACACAAATTCGTAATTTGTTTTTAAAACACATCGTAATTTCATCAAAAGTAGGCCATAGTACACCAAAATCTAATCAGCTCTGGAGAGTAGTACAATGAAGCTACATATGAAGTTTGGTGACCATAGCTCAAATACCTCTCCCTGTAGAGTGGTAACAAGGGTTATTACGTAAAGCTCATAAGTTCGTAAAAAGTAGGCCAAAGTGCACCAACGTCAATTCAACTTTGGAGACTAGTATAGTGAACTTAACTGTAAAGTTTAATGACCATAGGTGAAATACTTATCCCAGTGCAGTGGTAACAATAGTTTTATTTGAATATTTCATAAATTTTTCAAAATCCCCTACAAAGTCGCGTGGGAAACTTCTCTCCAAAGCCTCCAATTTCAAATAATAAATCGTTTTTTTTCCATGTCCCGAAAATGTGGCCAGATGGTACAATCATGAGGACCCGAATTGTACTGTATGCAAAACAATTGACACTATTGAACCATTTCTTTTTCCATTGTAAGCAGGTTAAAACTTTTTGGAAAAATTTTGTTTCATGGTGGAACAATATTTTCAAATGCTCACTGAACTTGAATACTCCAGATGTTATCTTTGGTATTCCAAATTACAATAACGATGAAATGCTAAATAAATTAAATTTTTGCATTCTATTTGCCAAACATTATATACGAAAATGTAGGAAAAACAATACTTTCTGTACACTAGATATTTACATTCATGGTTTAAAATGTAGATTAGAAGCGGAATGCTCAATTTTGGGATACGAACAATGTACTAAAAAATGGGGTGAACTAGAAAGTAATATTATGTCTCATGATTGTACCTGTTAGCCACCATCACTAGTGAACTGACTAAACCACTGTGAATTATTTACATTTAATAATAATATACTTGCATGTGCACCTTGATGAATGTTATTGAAATTGTTACCATTTGTAATAAAAAATAAATAAAAAATCAAAAGTAAGCCAAAGTACCCCAATATCAAATAACGAGAGGAGAGTGATATAGGCATATCAAATATCAAGTTTGGTGATGATAAGTCATAAACTGTTCCCAGGAGACAGATAAACACAGTTACGTAATAATTTGTTTTTAAAAACACATCGTAACTTCATCAAAAGTAGGCCATAGTACACCAAAATCTAATCAGCTCTGGAGAGTAGTACAAGGAAGCTAAATATGAAGTTTGGTGACCATAGGTCAAATACTTCTCCCTGTAGCATGGTAACAAACTTTATTGCGTAACGCTAGTAAGTTTGTCAAAAGTAGGACAAAGCACAAATAAAATATTTTAAGACATACTTTTTTCCTCAAACAAAACATTCAATTTGCAAAGCAATCGCTCAAACAGTCTTTGCGGTATGAGCCTGTTTATTTCGGACGGACACGCATACATACGCGAACAGAAGCAAAGCAAGAAATCTCCTCCGGACTTCATCCTAGGGAGATTTAATCCCTCCGGACTTCATCCGGGGAGATTTAATGATGGTGCTAAAACATCACTCTTCAGTGAAGACATTCATGTGACCTCATCTCAATAATTGTAATACAGGATGTGCATATCTAACATGAACACCAAATGAATATGATTAATACCTTTGACCCGTAGCTTTTTTCTGTGATGAGGTGAAAGAATGAAATCATCGTCATCGTCTTCACTTGCCACATCTTCATTCTCTGAATAATCTTTATCACTTGTTTCAGTATTTTCACTAAAGAAAAGAAAAACAAAAATGTACATAACATAAAAAAGCAAGTGGGTGTCGTGATACTGTGAAAAAGAAACATGCAAAAATAGTGTGGATTTTAAGATCCATGTCATATATATTATATATCTTTTTGAAAAAGGTGAAAGTCGACCTCGCATAAATCTTCAAGGTGTTACAGACCTTTTCTTCTTCCTTCCTCTTTTGCGTGTAACAGGAACAGCAGGAGGTTCACTATAAAACCAAAGCCATACACACTTTATTGCAAAATGTGGGCATGAGTCATAATTGGATGGCATTGTATAGTATGTACCGGTAATATATCAGCTCAAAAATAGCTTTTCATTACCAATACGTGATTGCAGAAATAATGACATTAGATTTTAACATATCTTCATGGTCTTGTGCATATCAATTGGCAAGACATCATTTCATTTAGTAGCTGAAGCAACTTCTACAGATAAATGCTTCTTACATGAGAAAAAGAATCACATTTTGGCGTAAATATCAAACAAACCAATACACAACAACTTACACATCAGGTGCAGCTGTGTTGCCTTTTGATGCCCGTCTCGTCGATGAACCAATTTCAGTTGCAAGATTCTCCACTTCTACAGCTGTAGCCGACCTTGTTCTTCTTGTCCTTGGTTTAGTAGGCTCATCATCCGTGACAGTATCATTACTCGTATCCTCAATGATTGCAACTTTTGCACCAGTAAGAACAATGCTTTCTACAGTATTCTTTTGCTTTGGTGGTCTACCACGTTTTCTCTTAGCCGGCACTTCAGGTTCTTTCACAGTCTCTACTTCAGTATTAATAGTATTTCTTCCGGTCCTTCTGAGCGCTGCAGTTTCGTCCGTGTCCATACTTATAATTGATTCAGTATCTTCATTTTGACTACTTAGTCTCCTAGATCTTCTGTTAGGTAAGTCTATGCTTTCAGTATTTACCGATTCACTATCTTCACTATGAGTATTCCGTCTGAGCGATCTTCTAGTAACAGGTACTTCTATAGTTTCCTCAGCTTTTGGTTCATTATCTTCATTTTGTGCACTACGTCTCAGACATCTTCGTGATGTAGGTTTCTCTTCAGCTTTAGCAATACTTGAACGTCGCCCTCTTGTTGATGGGCCCCTTTCTGGTGCATCATCTGATGATGTCGGGACACTTTGTTTTTCTATAATTTTGTCAGCTGCCTCTTCTGATCCAACTGCAGAGGACCTTGTCCTTCGGGTTACAGGTTTTCCATATGTTTTGACCTTCTCTTCTGATTTTTCAGCTGGTTGGGTTTTTGATCGTAATTGCATTACATTACCTTCATCTGCAGAGCCCATGTCAATTATCAAGCTATCATCTTCACTGGAGTCTCCTATGCCATCCACTTGCATAAGCGTGCTACGATCTTCATTAAAATTAGAACTGCATTTTTGTACCTCATCAAATAAACCATCAAGTTGAGGAGCATTGCCTATGTTGTTTTCTGTTTCAAGGAAACTGCTTTTATCAGATATTTCTTCTGCATCTGCAACGCCCATATTTTGAAATATTTCGTCAGTACTAATGTTAAGGTCATTTTCAGACGGATTAATCGACTCTTCAGAATGTGCAGTTTTATACTCTGTAACTGCACATGTTGACGTTTCACATTCAGGCACATCATATTTAATATCTTCTGCAACTGGACTTGTTTCACAAACAACAGGTGATTTTGAATCTGGCTCTTCGATGTTTTTAGGGTTACTTTGGTCACCCATTTCAATTTCACTAGTTTTTATATTGACATCATTGGATTCATTCTCAATTGGTTCATCACTTGTAACTTCTGGCTCACTAACAATCTTTGGAACATTCGTTTCAACAAAATCACTTTCTTTACTTGAGTCATTTGATTCGTTTTCATTCGTTTGAGCAAATGTTAGGTCCTGTGCAGCAGCAGTAGTTTCTGTTGTGGGAACAGGTTCTGTGGTGCTTGTGGACTTATTCAGGTCTTTTTTTGATTTCTCAAACATCTTCAATGAAAATGTTGATGAACTTGTGCCAAATGTTTCTAGTTCGTCTATACCACCTCCAAATAGATCATCTTCAACCACATCAGTGTTATTCACATCTTCCTAATAATGAAAACAAACAAACAAATAACTACAATATTATATGCCTTATATATTGCTTAGATTGAAAGCAATCACGCATTATGAAGAGGAAACAAGAAATAATACATACTGTTTTTGTATCATCCGCTTCTTCTGAAGTATTTGTCCTGTTTATTCTCAAGGTGTTCATATGCTTGGGATGTTGGACTTTTGCTTTAAAAGCAAATTTATGAAACCAATCGTTTCTCTCTTTCACATTCACAGACTTTGGAACAAAAGGTTTATCAATGTAGACAACTTTGTGTGTTGTGGTAAAACTGCCGGCTGTAAGAGTAACAATGTAAATAATTATGACATTAATGACAAGAAAACTATTCAAAAGTTAATCCTTACTAACAAAAATTAAATTTTACAAATGACCATGTATTTCTGTACTTCATATAATGTTTTAGATAATACACAGCAGCACTAATTAGAATCTATTTATTTGATAAAATGCCATATAATGATAAGAATCTTTTACAAAATAGGCATGTCATATAACAATACTGTACATACTTTTTGTTTCGTATTCCTTAATTGTAACAGGCACCTCCCACTGTTTAAAATATGGAGGATGATTGTCGATTAGACATTGCAGTCCAGATGAGGAAATTGCGATTGCAACATCATATTTCTTTGCTAAAGTTTCTACATTGGGATCTTCACTGATAACCTGTCAAAACAAAAAAGCAATTTGCTTTACATGCAAACTTTCACAGTAACACAATCAAATTACGTATGTAGCACATTTATACAACTAAAACACATTGTATAAATATAACACATATGTAAGTAATCCACTAGAACACCTCCCTTTCAATTCTCCCTTTTTAATATATATATCATACATAAAGTGAACTTATCTTTTAGGGACACCAGATTCTGGACACTTTTTTCTTCTTCAAAGCATGTCCAAATAAGACAGGTTCCACAGTACATTAGAAGTATGAAAATTATTGATAAGAAATATTACTTGTTTTTGAAGTTTCACTGTTTTTGACGACATTGGGGTAACAGGGAAAGCAAAGCGTATTTTCTCCTTAGAACATGGAAGACAAACTTTAGATTTTCCATCAATGTTGGGCAAAATCACTTTAGGTATGTCACCCTATAATAATGAATAACATCTTTATGTGCATGATAAACTATGAACAAAGACATTAATGCAAAAATTTAAAAATAAATAATATTTGCTTTCTTCTATAAACATAGATATTGATTAGCAATCATGAATGCATTTACAGCAAATATGGCTATAGAAAATTAGGTCTTAGAGTGTACATTTCTAATATTGAAAAATACTACCATTTTCAGAAGTGTCTGTTGATGAACAAAAGGTATATCTTTAATAACTTTAGGTCGAATTAACGACACAGTGTCATGTTGAACATAATACTTTGGATATGACTTCACTCTTTTACGCTGCTCTTCAAAATGATCCTACAGTCAACAACAAGTTATTTTCAAAAAGCATTTTACAATACAGTAAGCTTAACTGTGACTAGTTCATGATAGGAGATATAAATTAAAAACAATTGATTTTTACTTTTTTTCCTCATTTAATTTACATATTGATGCTTCACACTTACTTCCATATATGCTCTAGCTTCTGGGTGAATAAAATTATAGTCATCAATGCATTTATCTGCAACAACGGTTCTTAAATAATGAAGAAACTGATTTTGTTCTAAATTAACTTTGCTGCACAAGTCCTGAAATTGAAAAGAACATGTCAGTGAGTGAAATACATAAAAATGTTATAATAAAAAAACAGATGAATTATCACAAACATTACAATATCTAACTAGATAGTGGCCTCCACGCCCTCGAAATTTAGCAACGAACGTTTATTCCCGCCCTCAGTTCCCTTAATTAAGACTCAATTTCTTAGAATTATATGTAGAGGACATTTTCCATAAGGTGAAAAAAACTTCATCAGCCATAACCAAAATCCATAATCCTACTGATCTACGTTCACCATAGATCATATAATATTTATGACTCATAAGTAATATTTATCTTACGAAAATATAAGTAAGGGATGATGTATATTTTGTCACCCTTCCCGCAAATGGAACGATATTCCATTTCGAGCAAGTGGGGGTTTCAGTCAAGTTTTGGATACACCACTTTTTTGTGGGTCTAATATTTCATCACGCGTGCTAAAACTTTTCATACCAGAATTCTAATATTTTCTATTTAATTGTGGCATTAAAAGGATACAGAGCAGATATCACACATTCATTAATATTATGATTCCATCACATGATGTACATTCCCGATATATAATAAGTATTATCTTATGGCATATATAAGTAATATTTGAATGAATATCGCGAAACACTATGTAGATATCTATCTTTGCCAAATAGTAGCTCTAGTCTAGATTGCAGAAAAATGCATCAAATTTTCAAAAATTTTCGGGGGGAGATCCCCCTCTCCCCCACGCACGGGGTTAAATAATGATTTGTACCAGTGAATTCTGAATGGCAACATCATACTTATTTCAGCCTGTCATGGTTGGCATCAACATAGTCATTGACATATATCAAGCGACATATGTCGACTTTTATGACATATTTTTTTGGAAAAAGTCGTGACATTTTGACATTTATGACTATCTATGACATTTATGACATTTATTTTTCTCAAAATTGGCGAGTCATTTAGACAATTTTGAATTGCAAAATGTCAATTAGCTGTAAATGTTAAAAGGATGCATGAAATGAGAAAAATAAATGTCATTAAGTAATATGTTGACATTTATTATTCCCATATATGTCAATAGGACACGTGAAATGAGAAAAATAAATGTCAGCAAGCTATAAGTTGACATTTATTATTCACATATATGTCAAAGGACGCGTGAAATCAGAAAAATAAATGACAATTAGTAATACATGTTGACATTTATAATAAGTTATAATTTCATAATTATCAAGTAGAGGCAAGTATATGTAAACTGGTAAATGCAATGTTAGTGTCACAATGCTAATTAAATGTCTCAACCAGCAGTGAATTTGTTTGCTGAGTACAATAACAGTATAAGGATTTGGACATGAGGAGACATTTTTTCACAGGTTTGCCTATTGTTAAAGTTCTTTTGTCTTGATGACAAGTGTTAACCTTTACATGGGTAAATGTCAGTATTTGACTTTTTCTAATTACAACTTCCAGTTATTGAATGATCAACCCTCATGCTGTTTGTTGAGGGGTATTAAGTATACCAGTATATTGTTGGTGAAATTGGTTGTTTTAAATGACAGGAGTGGATTTTTGCTGATCTTGTAATTGGCGAGGGTGAGCTTTGTGTGAGTATCTGGTAATTAGGATCTTTCAAATAACTTCAGTGATTAAAATTGACACCTTATTGAGACTTTGAGAATTACATGGTATATTTAAGAAAAGTATTAACAGGTAATTTTTGAATAATCATTATGATAGTGGCTAATTGAAAATGTCATAGATATCACTTCCTAACATTTATTTTTCTGATTGAAGCATCCTTTTGACATATATGGGAATTGTAAATGTCAACAAATTAGTTAATGACATTTATTTTTCTGATTTCACTCGTCCTTTTGACATATATGGGAATAATAATTGTCAACAAATTACTTAATGACATTTATTTTTCTGCTTTCACGCATCCTTTTAACATATATGGCTCATTAACAATGTCTTATGTGATACTTATTCTGATATAGTGTTATTTTTACAATTCCTTTCATTTACGAAGTTTTCTGATAAAAATGTTTTACAAGGGATATATGTATCGAACTTTAACAATATGTCAAAATTGGCAAAATACGAGTAGAATAAATGTCATAAATGTCTATATATTCGACATATGTTATAAATGTCGACATTTATTGATATTTATTATAAATGTCATGACATTTCCCAACCCTGAAGCCTGTTAATATTTTGATTTTCAAACAATGTACAAACCTTGAACTTCTGCTTTTCTTTAGGGTCACTGGGCTGCTTACTGGCATACTTAACACACATATCCAAATAAATCTTCTGCTCTTGTGCTGTCATAATAGACAGTCTATTGTATCTAATTTTTGGTTCCGGTCTTTGAGGACTATTGAGCTTGTCGTCATTTTGTCCTTTCTTGCCCTTTTTAGGTGATTTCTTTGGAGATTTCTTTGGATTTACCTGAAAAAGTATAAATAATCTTCATATACTATCTAACATGATGCTGGAGGTAGATGAACTGATTTGTTTATGACCATTCATTAGCGATCATTTTAATATGTGTGATAAATTAATCTACTTTCAGATTGATTTAATTGACATTTTGTCATTGGATAATGTTACCTGTTTTGCAGTTTCTTTCTTAGCTTGTGATTTATCCTGGTTTTGCAGATTATTTGCAGTTGGGGCTGACAGTTCGCGTTCTTTAAAATGCCACATAGCAGGCAAGGAATGCAGCATACTGTACCTGCTGAAGCTTTCTTCTGAGAAAAACCCATCATGTCCATTTATGAGAGGTGTATCCCTGAAAGCATTCATATTACTGCAAATATTGTTGCATTAACACTACAAGTGATTGTTAAACAATGTAAGAAAACATCATGTGTGAATGCTTTATTTTTATTTGTATTGGAATGATATACGGTATACAGCGCAGTATATAACACATATAACTCCAAATTGAACTGATACTGAGTTCCTAATTACATCTTATTTATAGGGGAATGTTAGGGTAATAAGACAAAGAAAGTTCTGCTTAACTAAGATCAAAGTAGTCAAAAGGAAATCATGCTGGAATCTATGTTTATTTCTTTACAGCATGTATGTGTACCCACATTTAGAACTAAATATTTTATATAATAAGAGATAAAAATGAATGCAGGAGACTAATTTTCAAGCATCCCTTTAACTTAAAACAAAAGGACTCCTTCAGGTAAAGCAAACATCTTCATAAAGGTCATGCTTATTGGCTAAAGGCCGCGTCTCACTAGTTTCGCCGTATGGCCGACGCATAAATTCTAGGGATTTCCTGGCAAAAAAATTTATACGTCGAGTATCTGCTGATAGATAACCCCTTTTGGCATTAAATTTTTTTCCTCCAAGTGCATCGTCAACTCACAGCCGACGCAAGCCAGGCGCAAAGCCGACATCCGACGCAAGGCTGACTCAAAGCCCGCGTAAGAAAAGCAGATGGTCAACGCAAGGTCAGCGTAAACTCGACGCACAAAAAAAGTCAAATCGTACAGTGAGCGGAACCCGGGCGTTGGTGTGGCGTTCGCACCGCGAGTGTCTTTGTGGCGTTCACACCTGTGGTATAAAAGTCGCGCGCCACGGCTTCCGTGCCATTTCTACTTTTGTTTTCAAGCAATAGGTTGCCTTTTTGACCACCATGAATGAACTTTTTGAGTGAGAGAGATCTTAAAAACACTACACTACACTAATTATCTACCTAATTTCCACCATAATGGGGGTGAAAAAAATTTTTTTCCCGCTGGGCTGTTATTACTAGACATCTCGTGATTCTCACGTAGCTGTTATTACTAGGGATTCCAGTGATTCTCTGTCAAATATTTGACTCAAAGATGGCTGCCAAAATAGTTTGAGAAATTTCACTATTTACGATCGTTTTTCTCACCTATCTTGGCAAATGATGCGCAAATGATGCCATCAAAATGACTACCAATACGAACTTTCATCGTATCCTACATAACATTACCCAATACATTTTGTATCACTATGCGATTGCTTTTATATTTTTTAACTATGTTAGGAAGACTGGGGGCAGCCATGATGGAAATCGGCTTTTCAATCACAAAAACGTTTCGTCATAATGAAACAGACCACTAGCTGTTCCGTCATGGTTTGCCCAGGGTCAGGATTAGGTGGAAAAGTGTTACTCGTCAGCAGGACTAGTAACCCTCAAATATCTACTCGTCCTGCAAAAAATGCACTCGTTCTCCTTGTACAAACTCTATATCTGTATGACAAATTATTCAGAATTGCTCCTCGTCAAAAGGACGAGTTTCTAAAAATTAGCACTCGTCCTCCACTAGTTTTTTCTAGTCAATACGAGCAGACGAGTGGCTAATCCTGACCGTGTTTGCCGGGGTGATCCGTCATGGTTTGCCAGGCTGATCCGTCATATTATTACAGTAGCTTTGAGTGCATAATATTTTTTATGTAGATACCAACATAATGTTGGGGGCTCAGAAACTTTTCCACACAAGAGTGCTACCTTTCTGGGTAACATTTCCCCGTTGACTGACAAGTAGTAAATGATATTTTTTCTTGTTCCTATCTTATTATATGTCATCATATGCTATAACGTCAGCGGTCGCTTATTTCAAGGCTTTGCCTTATCCTCATACATTATATGCTATAACGTGAGCGGTCGCTTATTTTAAGGCTTTGCCTTATACTTATATATTAAGGTTTCCATGGTGATAATGAGTACTGTGTACTTGTCAGGATAAAATGTTATTGTCCACTATTCTATCCAGGTGGCTAACGAAATGGGGCCTACGAATAATATTAACAACGTGGATCGACGTCCCAGTGGCGCTGAGCGATAATAGAATTATTCAACAAAATATGCATTCAAATCGACAGGACAACAGTCTATTATATTACCATTTTAATTCTACAGGATTCATATTTCCTAAAGGTACAGCAACAATTAATAATTCACATTTATATTCGATATTTTAGCATTTTCAACACGTTTTGGTTTGGTTTGGCACGTAAGTAACACATAGAAAGTAAGTGAGGAATGTCGTATTTTTAGGTTCCATACTACAATTTCGTTTGAATGGTTAACCTTGTAAATGTTTTTTCTTTGTATTTACGTCTGTTCATGGTCTCGAACAAGGGCTTCGAACTTACTCTGGCCAAGATTTACTGGCAGATCCAGTTTTTTTTTGTAAAAGTGGAAGTAAGATATTGCAAGGAAGGGTGGTTCCTACAGTTCCTATGGGATCAGGGGTAGCACACTGTCATGGAATGAATCATTCTTGTCGAACCGGATCCAGCTGGTAGTTCTTCTTCTTCTTCTTTTAAGTAATCCTAGTACTCAATAATGAGTATGATTAGGATGAGGTTGCGTCGCACGGCGAGTGCAAGGTACAGTTAATGATAAGATTTTAATCTATTTTTAAAAGTGTCAAGTGTAGGGCTGGTGACTATGTTATCAGTAAGTGAATTCCAATCAACTATGGTCCTAGGGAAAAATGAATATTTGTAAATGTCAGCGTGAACTCTGAGTTGGTCAAGTCTCACTGAATTTGTTGACCTAGTCCTGGATGTAGACCTGCTCACATACACATTTGCTGGAATGGCCACCAAACCATTCATGACTTTAAACATCATTGTCAGTCTCTGCTGCCGCTGTCTCTCACTTAGTTCTGGCCATGCAGTTGAGATCCTTTATCGCAGTAGAGATACTCATGTCGTCGCATTTGTGTTGGTTCAAGACAGAACGCGCTCCTCTTCGTTGTATCTTCTCTAGAGCTTGGATGTCCCCTTTCAGATATGGGTCCCATGCTGCACATGAATACTCAAGCAGTGGTCGTATCAGAGCTATGTAGGCTGTGGCTTTAAGTTTTTTTGGGCATGATCTTAGGTTTCTATGTAAGAATCCTAGAGTTCGGTTTGCCGTGGTAACAGTGTTTTGTATGTTTGAGTTCCATTTCAGGTTATTACTAATCGTTATGCCAAGAAATTTGGCCTCCTGAACTTCTAACAGAGGGTGACCATTTAAACTATTGATGTGGTTCAATTTTGTCCTCCCTCTCTTTACAGGGACGGATCCAGCGGGGGGGCTCAGGGGCTCTAGCCCCCCCGCCTGCCATATTAGCCTTAAAAGCGCCTACAATTTAGCCCCCCCGCCCCCCCTTTTTCCCACCAAAATACTTCATTTTCATAGGGTTTTTCATGAAATCCCATAAGTGAGCCCCCCCTTTCCTTATGTTTTCCTTACGTCCCTTTTCCAAAAACCTGGATCTGCCCCCACGCACGGACAAATCCGCCCGCCCCCCGCTCTCAAAATTTGAAAATTAGCCCCCCCCCACTCTCAAATTTCTGAATCCGTCCCTGCTTTACGTACAGTCATGGTGTTGCACTTAGTTGGGTTGTATTCCATACCTCATGTCTCTGCCCATCTGTAGAGATTATCAAGATCTTTTGGAGTTCATGCTGGTCTTCCTGTCATCTGATACGTCTATAAACAAGACAGTCATCTGCAAATAATCTCACCTCAGAAGAGACTATAGACTGGAGATCGTTTATGTGCAGAAGAAAGAGCAACGGCCCCAATACTATGCCTTGGGGGACTCCAGAGACTACGTCCTCCCATTCAGAGTGTGCACCGTCGACAATCACCCTCTGAGTTCTGCCTGAGAGTAAGTCTCTGATCCATGAATGAACATCTCCCTGTATACCGTAGTGCTGCAGTTTGCCCAGCAGGGCCTCGTGAGGGACCTTGTCGAAGGCTTTTGACAGGTCAAGCACTGTGACATCGAGCTGTGCGCCTTCATCCCAGGCACATACAAATTCATTCAACGTACGTGATGATGAGTTGAGATTCGCATGAGTGCAAGGAGAGGAACCCATGTTGCCTCGGTGGTAAAGAGACACGCACAGGTGAATTTCAAGGCATATCATCAATTTATGTCATGCAAATGCTACTTGCCGAGTGAGTTGATTGTATATATTGTCATCTATTTGAATCATTCCAGTTCATTGTAAATAAACCTTTTTTAACTCTGGGAAGATGTTTTGTACCCACACATTGACAATGTCAATATTATTATTCTATCAGTCTTAATAAACATTGCGTACACGCAAATTTCAACTTGCGACGCACAAGTGATAAAGGCTACAGTCATATTTATAGTACGGAACCTTCCAATGTCAATCAACTTGTTTTTCTCTCTGTTTTAATTTATTTATATTTTTCTATCAAACGCTTGTTTATGACAGTAAAATTGGACTTTATTAGGTGCAACATGTCAAGTATATAGAAAAATAAAATTATTAAGTGAAATTGTCTTAGGAGGTGGTTGCTGTTCATGTCCCTTTAAGATGCCATGCGATTCCAGGTGTAACATGATATGCTTGCAGATGACATGGTCAAGCAACTTGCAAAATACGCTCGTGAGGGAAAAGTTGTTGATGGCGAATTCTTGGAGACTGCCCCTGTAACAGCAGGCGTACCGCAGGGAGCTGTACTAGGACCAATCCTATTCCTGGTCTTCATCAACGACATGCCAGAATGTGTCCAGTCACGATGCCGTCTATTTGCAGATGACAGCATCATATACAGGAATGTGAATTCTGACAGTGACGCGGAAATCCTTCAGAAGGACCTTGATGCCCTGCACCAGTGGGAAACTGACTGGGGGATGTCCTTCAATTCGTCAAAGTGCCACATCCTTCACGTCAGTCAAAAGAAACATCAACGCCCTCACAAGTACCATCTTAAAGGATCTACCCTGGAAACCGTCAAGGATGCAATTTACCTAGGAGTCGAAATCGCGAAAGACCTGTTGTGGCACAAGCAGTGCAACAAGGCTGCAACGAAAGGGACAAAGACACTAGGTTTCATCAAACGCAACATCAAAGCACCTTACAGATACACCAGAGAATACGTATACAAGACGCTTGTCCGACCGACTGTGGAATATTCGTCCTCCATGTGGAGTCCTCATCAACAAGAGTACATCGTTGAGAGAGTACAGAGGAGAGCAGCAAGGTGCGTCACAAGGAGATACGACCATAAAGACAGCGTTACTGACATGCTCCAATCCTTATCATGGAGACATGAGAACAAAGAAGGCTCAAAGCTCGGGTGATCATGGGATACAGGATAATCCACCGGCTTGTGATGGTTCCTGACACTCAACTGATCCCGCGCCCAGCTACAGTTTGTTCTGGAGGTCATAGCAGGAAATACAAGCAGCTGCCAACCCCGTACAAACTACTATAAACACACCTTCTTCCCTTCCACTTCAAAGTGAAGCTCACCGATGTACACCTCATCCAGCAGTGAAGAAAATCTATCTGTTTTTAACCCGCTTTATCTGCTATCGATCTCTCCTGCCTCCTGCCTTTTTCTTCTTCACGTCCTCGCCATCCACCGCGTACCCCTCGTAATGATTTCCGATTGTGGTAGCAACTTCATGGCCGACGTATGGAAGGAATCAGCCCTCATCATGGGGATCGGTCTTAAATACAGCAGCCCTTTCCTGCCTCGGTCCAATGGACGATCAGAAAGACAAAATAAAATTATTACTAATATTCTGCGCTGAGTTTGTCAAACAAATCCCCGCACATGGGACGACATGCTCCCCATCATGATTTTTAACATGAACAACACAAAGTCACGCGCCACTGGGTTTTCGCCACACGAAATAATCTACGGCAGAAACCTACGCCAAATAACGGACATGTCACCCCCCACATACAAGCCTCTTCACCAAAACGCCGCCAACCTCATATGCGCCCAACAGCAGGCCATGGCCACAATCAATCAACACAACCTGACCATGCTGGACCAACACATCCGCAGCAAGGCACCCACCTCGCCACTCAAAGAAGGAGACATCTGTTTTTGGCGCCGGCCAGCACTCGATGACCCGCTCAGCAACAAAATACTCCAATCAATCAACTGTGGGCCATACAAAGTTATCAAACGCACCCCGTACCAAGTCTACCTACAGAAAATCACAACCGACAAACCCCTGAAAAATCCAGTTAGCATCACGCACATAGTTTGTCCCTCCCAATTCTACGGGAATTCAGTCTAATCACACCTCCACATCCTACTCTACCCCGAGCCAATGTTAGTGACATCAGCAAAATTTTCCCCCCACAATAGCCGTGCTTTGCGTTAACCCGGGTAAACGCAACCATCGTCATCTGCTAATGATGGCTGGGACTGCAGACCCCCGCCCAGGCAAACACTGGCAAGGGGCGTGCCGCATCGATAAGCCCATTTCTAACCATACGCTCGTTGTGAAGATGTGAACTACGGGTGTCACATCGTCACGATCACTGTCAGCCAGGATTAGGGACCTACGCGTACGCTGCGACTGCCCGGCAGCCCCGTGCAAGCACATTCCACACTGCATCACCCACACCATACGCCACAGCGACCACATGTACGAGCCACCGCTATGCCCTAGTCAAAATGGCGCATCCCACAATCCCCCCCACAAAATGTCACGACGTCAAGGCCTCCAACATCAATCTACGCACCACAGCCGATCTTTTGTAAACAAGCCACTAATTATAAACAAACACCCGGCCTCTCCATCGCTCACCCATAGTCTACCTCGGTCTCACGCGCCATCACCGTGCTTGTAACCCACTCGTGCCTCATCACTCGTCACACTGCGCCCGCGCTCCCATAGGACCGGCCTCACCGCGCAACCGCAGCGTAGCAACACACACAGGCTTCATCACTCGACACTCCAAATCATCTCGACTACACTCATGGGACCAGCGTCGGCACAACACCGCCGACTACAAGCTAACACACAAAATATGCGGCTCATAATACTCATCTGGACCGCTCTCCAAGCCGTAGGAGCCACACCCCTGCATATCACGTACAAAGCAGCGGTCGGACTCCTCTTCAAGCACGAACCACACACAATAATACACCCTGATGGACACTTTGATCTTCACTTCATGATTAAAATATCCCCCCTAAGTGCGATGGCACGGGAAATTTACAGCAATGAAAACATCTAAGTAGAATGCAACTTAGACGGCACGGGACAAAACCTATGCCTCTACATCAAAAACATTACCAAACTCGAAATGAAACAACAAACGGAGCGACACATGAAAATTCACGATGATTTGCTACAACAATTCCTTATTATAGACGGCCCACAAAAATGCTCGTGGCTGCCCTTAAGTGGCATATTCTCGACCGTGTTGGCACAGCCAAACACTCAGACGTCAGAAAGCTGAAAGCACAACTCAAGAAAATGTCCACTAATGCCTAATCCCTCGATGCCAACTACGACAACCTATATAACGCATTCTAAGACACATACAACGCCACGACTCACCACATCAATGGCCTAGTCACGCTAGTACATCACCAAGATGAGACACTGCTAGCCACAATCAACAACATGGACAGACTCAATAATCAAATCAATGATTTCGTCTCATTCGCCTCCCCAAGCGAACTCAACTACCTGCTGGAGCTGCTTGCGGTTTTGAACAGGCTCCAACAACGCACTGAACACATCCTACAATTTCATGATGTACTTACAGACTTCACCACTGGCCTCAAAGCGCTCGCCAGAAACCATTTACTTCCAAGCCTCATGTCGCCAAAATCACTCAGTAAAGGCCTACGCACGCTATCTTTCAAAATCCGTCGATACAACTACCAACCGCTACCCTACAATCATCTCAAACACTACTACTACAAAACCTCCACAGCTGTAGGACACATACTCGATGGAACTCTCGTCGTCTCAATACCAGTTCCCTTCATCTCGTCGACGCTGCTCATTTTCAACCTATATCACATGACGACTCAACCCCTCCCCATCCACGGAGCCACGTCCAATCAAGCGCCGTTCACCAGATTACAGCTAGAACACGAATATTTTCTGATTTCCTCAGACAATAATTACTACGGGTTTGCATCACAACATGAGGTCCTTGAATGCCAGCAAAACACGCATGTGTGTCATCTACCCGAAGCCCTCCATCACCGCAGCAGAGGTGGGTGTGAATACAACGTCTTCACCAACATAGACAACATCGACAAATGCAACTTCCGGGTATACGTCCAAGATTCCCTGCAAACCGCGACACTTGTCAGACCACATGAATACCTCCTGCACGGTTTTAATCAATCAATCACCATCAAATGTGCCGAAAAAGATCAAACCCAAATGCAAATCACCACCCACACAATAGTCACGCTCATATACTGTCACATCGTAGTTGACAACGTAATCATCGGACCCCGTATCGAAGGCTGTGATTCCACACAAACTAGCGAAATTATAGCTGAATACCCTGTCAACCTCCAACTAGCACGCAAAATGAACGCCCTCAGCACGCTCAAGTTCCCCTTGGTCGACTTCACCAGCAAATCCAAACCTACAGTGAACTACGTAGACATGACTCGCTACACGGATCAATTACAAAGCGACCTTCACGCCAGCTTGGACCTCGGCATCAACGCCCAACATGTGTTTGATAAACTTAACCACTATAAGAAACAAGAACTCGATAATACCATCTGCGTCCCAGAGCAAAACTCGATGTCATTCATCGAAATAATCATATTAGTACTCCTGACACTATGGAACGTACTACTGACGTTAGCAGTCCTGGCATTCTGGCACATGAACCGAAATGGAAACAACCCAGACATACCCAACGTATCCGCATTAGCGTCCACCCTGCCGCTGGTCCTCTCGTTTGACATGGGCGCACCCCCACCCACCACCCCACCCCCATGCGACACCGACATAATCGAAGACGAATTGGCCATCATCGCTTACGCAATACTGGGCGCAATAGCCTCCCTCATTATTCATACGATCTACAAACTCATCTCCAGGTACCAAGCATACAAACAACTTCAAGACCACCAGCTTCTAAATCAAACAGCCGGACTGTACTACAAAAGCTTCTCGGTCGATTATCAGTGCATCCTATTCCCAAGGGACATACCGGTGGATTCACGCATGAAAATAGCCAACCTCCCAAGATTTGCAGGCTACACACTTTCCACACGCTCCTGCTGGCCAAAAATCACTCTCGAATGGCCAAATAACCTTACCCTACAACGAGGTATAGATACCATTATCATCCCAATGCCCAACACATTTCATGTTTCAATAAAGAATGCCACGATCCTCAAATGCATCGGAGATAACGTGAACTACTACGGATGTGTGCTCATAAAGAGACATGACCAAAACTACTATAGCAACATAAGAAACGAAGATGTAACAGCTACCGACATATAATTTATTCTCTTTTCAATGATACACAAGAGAAAAAAATAACAGAAAGAACTTGACGTACACAAACACAACATACTAAGATTCTTACACATCACTAACCATAATGTTACACATACTTATTTATAATTTACCACTTACTCCATCTAAAAATCTCTCAAAACACACAGTTTTAATATTATGCTTATTACACATAACTATTTGGATATATATATACATTAATCTACGCTTTCAAATATACCTATTAGCTACTTAGAAATATATACACTAGAATCTAAATGTTGTACATTAGAAAAAAAAAGAAACATAACTACGCTTTCATTATCCATAAACTAGTTAGAACCATATACACTATAACTTCAATGTTATTTTTAATCTAGGCTGTTCACACTTATCACTATATATCCACTAGGTCAGACTGTACACAATATCCGTTAGTTACACACAAGCAATCCTCAATCGCGCGGCCGACGAGGACTGCGGCTCCGCCGACCATTTCGACGAGAGCCGCTCCCGGTCCTCGCCGACCGCTCGCAAGACCGGCCGCCCTCGCAGCTGCGAGACCGCCGAGAACGCCGGGCATCCCAAGAACCGCCCAGACCTCGGGGCACACGGCCCCCACTCCGTGATCCAATGTCCGCGGCAGCAGTGTCTATAGCAGCTGCCGGAAACGGAGGCGGGGGGCAATAGTGTGGCACGTATGCCCTGTAGGCCAGATTGGCCATAATGTATTGGCTGGCGTGCAACGGCGCCAGCGTCCCAACCATTGCCCGGCCGTCACCAACCATCACATGACCGCCAATCCCAGCCCTGCTCGAGTCCTTGGATCTACCATCATGGCCCCGCCGACGCTCCTGTGCTTCCTCCCGGAAGCATCGACGGGAGCTATCCTCAGTAGCTCTTGCACTGTCCACGTGGGATGCCGAGCGAGCGCGCACCCGACGCCAGTCCACCACTTCGCGTTCCCGTTTACGGCCGCAGCCGGCATCGGTGCGGACCTCAAACCAGACGGCCACAGTCTCGGACGTAACGCCAGACTCCAGAACACGTACGGCGTCACACACGCGCCCGGCACCACCTCGACCCTCCTCACTGGCGGATGAATCGTCCAGCGATCCCTCAGACGCGTGCACACTAACGACGTCGGCACCCGGTGACTCCGCAGCTCCTGGGCTCGCGTTGCTGCCCGCGTCGTCAACCGCGTCGATGGAGGGGTCCAGTGCAGCAGTGTCGCCCTCACCACCAGCAGACGCAGATGGGCCCGCTTCACCACCTTCTTCCGTGTTGACCGTCTGCAACAGCCCGGCAGTCCCGGCCGCGAATGTCAAACCAGTCACTGCAGCCCTGAGATCTGCCGGCTCAATCACAAAACGATTGTTGGCCATACGGTTCTCCATGGCCCATCTGAAACACAAGCGACAATTAACAACACCGTCGTACAGCATATCATCACACCACGTCATCAACAAACGAAGTCATCAAACAACAAAACATCACATCGTATGACCACAGCTACCCCACCAGTTACAAATATCTTACCAACAAAACAAAAAATAAATAAATAAAAAGCATAAAATACTTACGTGATGCCAGCATGTGGGTAGCTCGGAAACATCCTGATGAAATCACTTTGCAGCCTCGACAGATCGTCCAGGCTCAGTTTCAAAAACCGGCACACGATAGTATACTTGTCCATATTCTCAAATTCGTCACAAAAGAAGAAACACGTCTGAATGCTATGACAGCCAAAGAACGAGTGACAAACGCCGCGCCAACCTCCAACCCCCGGCTCATTAATGTCACAACACAAAGAACCATAACCATGGATCATCAGCCACAGCTCACCTGGAAGCCATATCCAAATCACACAAATAAAAGAAAAAGATTACATCTTTTTCCTTTAAGGGGGGTAGAATGCGGCAGTGACTCACAGACTCCTCACGGACTCATAAGTCACCGCCGCACTGCGTGAGCAAAGTGAGCTATAGTCTAAGGGACGCCTAGCTCTGAGGGACAGAGCGCTACGACGGGCAGATGTGAAATAAACTTAGAACCAGCGAGACGTCTTATTCTCAGTACCTCACTATTATAAGATGATTTTTAACAGTCCCAAGGCTTCATAAAGAGGACCATTGCAAACGTCCCTTAAGGGACCACCCTTATATTAAACCAGTTGACGCCAGTCCTTGGGCAGCCTTAAAAGGAATGTTCTACTGAAGTGTGTGAGACTATCTGTGCCATGGATTGCATTATGTTCCCATTACCATAGACACTAATTTTTCATCCCATAGATTTTGCATATTAGATGCCAAGTGCATTTCAAGTAATCAATGACTTAATTGAGATACACTTGTAGGAGCTTCAAGTCGGAGTCAATCCAGGTAGTTCTCTGTCTGGGCCAAGTATACTACACCCAAGCTCAGAAATCCATAGCTTTATCTGTTGCTTGACTTCTTGCTCATTACAAAAGATGCTACATTGTGGCATAAGAACTTTCTTATCTCAATTTACCTTCAGTCTTAAAGTTTGTTCCAAAACACTCTTTCTCCATATCATACTTGATACTTGGAAGGTGCTAAATTGGCAGTATAATGAAGTGTGCCAATATCATTTATTATTTATTTGTATATACTAACAAAAGTGGTCAGAACCAACATTACAAAGTATCACCCATGCCCACAATTTGCACAAGGGTGGGTGCTGGAGAAAAATAGTGCTGTACTCATTTCATACACTTTACTCAATATATCCCTTTCCTATATGTAAAAGGAAGGCATTATACAAAAACACTGACCTTTCCTACATTAGCTGTGAATAAAATGACTTGGCGGAGACCTAAATGTTACACACATGTACATGGAGTGACCGTTCCTGGTTGGACGTAATGGACAGAACCTAAGTATTAAAAGGACTATAGATGTGTATTGTGTAAGTAAATGTGTATGTATCTGGGCTATGCCAATGTGTATGTGGGTACTGGTGTGTGCTATCGAGTCATGGGTACTGTCAGGATGGAAAGCATGCTATCAGGACTTGGTGATCGGTGTCAGATTTGGCGTTGCGCTTTTTGAGGACAAGGGTGGGTGCTATCAGGACGATGGGTGGGAGTGGATGGTGTAGACCAGTGGTGAAGACCTGAACCACAGATTAGTTAAACAGATTGTTCACTCCAGCTAACAGCCTGTTGATTTATATATAGATTTTTTGTGCTGCTAGCACAGCAGCGCCGCCCTGTGGTGATGATGTAAAAACGCATGCTAATGCTCTCTGCTAGTATATATAAGTGTACTAGCTGCTACATTATTATTAATATTGAGTTATGATATAAATCTAGCAGAAATTAATGTTAGTCATTTTGATTAACGATATCATGGATGATATCAAAACAAAGAAAGAGAGAAAACATAGAAGTGTAAAAACATTTATTCAAGAAACTTCTTAACATCATCATTTTACAGATACTGTACATAAGATTCTTAAGAAGTTTAAAGTCACAGATAGTAGCTGTGCATTTTTTAGTATGATTTGTGTTAAGCATTTAAGAAGTTTCAAGTCACAGATAGTAACTTTGCATTTTTGTAGTATGAATTGTGATAAGCATTTCAGAAGTTTCACGTCATACTTTGTGTTATTGTAAAAATAAATGTCAAAAGTGTCATATAATGTTAACGATTTCTTGTTGTGAGAATTGCATTTTTCAATGTACTTTTCATGGCTTTTTAAAACAATGAATAAAAATGAAATAACGTCCTGATAACACATGTCTATTATTTCAGAAATATGACAACATTGATCTTTGATAAACCCAAACATTTTTACCTTTTCCAAGCTGACGTCACACAGGATGACAGGATGTGACGTCAGGAAGTAGGTCAATGTCGGGGGGGGGGCTGTCGCCGCGAGCAGCCCATGGCTTCAGTAGGGTGTCATATGCATGTGATAAGGTGTATGCACCTTCATCTCAGTTCATCGTCTTGTGAATTTTCCTTATTGCGATTGCTTCCCGGATCTGTACTAGTGTTAGACTCACGACTGATGGGCTTCGTGTTGTCCCAGTCAGGGATATGGTTCAAATTGGCCATGTGATCTGTGATGGTGGAAGATGGCCACTTAAAGACAATAGTGTACAGGAAGAGCACTCATACGAACCAATCTCGTAACTTTGATTCACATCACCCTACCATACACAAGTTAGGAGTTGTAAGGACATTACTGGATAGAGCAGAGGTCATAGTATCCGAGGAAAAGGATAGGGAAGCTGAGGTGAATACCATCACAGAGGCTCTCAGCATCTGTAACTACCCCAAGTGGACGTTTCAAGAGATAAAACGCATGTAGAAAACTAGTGATGTTATCGAGCCAAATCCAGAGGCATGGTAGTCATCCCGTATGTCAAAGGGATATCAGAGAGGATGGCTAGAACACTCAGAGAACACAGCATCAGTACTGCCTTTATAAACCTTACAAGACCCTGAGAAACATTTTGGTCCACCCTAAGGACAAAATCAAGCCAATAGGTGATATGTGGATGTGTGTACAAAATTGAGTGCAGAAACTGTGACAGTGTGAATATTGGCGAAACAGGGAGGAAATTATGTACTCGTGTGGCAGAACACCAAAAGAATGTCAAAGACCATACCTTCAGTGGAGTACGCACCAGAGCCACCCGTTTGTCATCTGCAAATGACTTGCACAAATCCGCAATCACAGATCACATGGCCAATTTGAACCATATCCCTGACTGCGACAACACGAAGCCCAACAGTCGTGAGTCTAACACTAGAGACAGACAGATCCGGGAAGCGATCGCAATAGGGAAAATTCACAAGATGATGAACCGAGATGAAGGTGCATACACCTTATCACATGCATATGACACCCTACTGAAGCCATGGGCTGCTCGCAGGGACAGCCACCCCCCCCCCCAGCGCCGCCCCTGACACTGACCTACTTCCTGACGTCACATCCTGTCATCCTGTGTGACGTCAGCTTGAAAAAGACTGTCTGACAGACAAAGTCGAAAATATTTGCAAAGGTAAAAAATGTTTGGGTTTATCAAAGATCAATGTCGTCATAGCACAAAAGAAACCCAATGAAGCTATTCCATTTATTTTAAAAATACCTTTGCATGACTGACATTGACTGGAAGAAAAAAGAACAGGAATTTCTGACATTAACTAATTTTGTTTTCCCAAAATTAACAATTAGGTACAAAGTCAAACCCAATTGAAATCCATTAAATTCTTATTTCTCCAATTTAAAAAAACGAACTGACATTGAAAATAATGTCTGCAGAATTCATTGAGATTACGCTCCAAGGAACTTTATAATCTCTGCACAAATTAATATTACAATTTTTTATCATTTTAATTTCTTCTAAAAAAAGAACTGAGATTGAAAATAATGTCTGCAGAATTTATTGAGATTACACTCCATGGAACTTTGTTGTCTCTGCACAAATTAATATTACAATTTATTCTTTTAATTTCTTCAGTTAAGAGTGTTAAACTAGTACTAGTAATTTACTTTTTATTTGCACGTTGCAATCGTTGCATTCCAGGAGTAATATTTATTTTTAAACACTTAAAACAAAAAGCATTTTTATTGTTTAATTTAGTTTAGTTCATTTTACACAAAGCTATCTATGATGGTACCCAAGTGAGATACTCACATGTACACATATATAGAATGACAAATGTATATAGAGTGAAAACTTTTCAATAACAAGTACATAGGATATGTGATAAACTCACAAATATAAATATATACAAGTATTTATATCAATAAATACAGTTTTGAAATACTATAATATAAAATGAAATGTTCAAACAACATATGACTACATAAATTCACAAGTGTTCATGATCGCTCCAAATTAACAAATAGGTCTTGCCATGGAACACGTCCTGCTTCACTTCCAAAATAGTGGAGCAGAGTCTCAGTTACTTTCTTGCCTTCCTCGAGATGAAACCTGTTACTGGCTGTAACATGTACGTCCGGAATAACAGCATCAGTCCTCCATGCACCCGGGACGATCCGGTGGTTTTCATCTTCTTGGCCTACCATGGTGACATGCGAGTTCGGGAAGCAGATCCTCAGAAGGTTGTGTAGACACAGCATGGCCTTAACCATTTTCATGACAACCTCGGGACTCTGGTGAAGCTTCGTCAGTAAACATCTCTATCTAGAGGCCAAGATACCAAAAGTATTTTCAATGACACGACGACCTCTCGAGATGCGGTATTTGAAAACACGCTGAGGCCTGGTGAGGCTTTGATGGGGATATGGCTTCATGAGATGCGGTGTGAGGCCAAAGGGATCATCACCCAACAGATAGTACGGCATGTTTCGATCATCATTCAGCAATGGATCAGGATCTGGCAAGTTGAGGAAACCCTCATGCAGACACTCTTTGAACTCGCTGTCGTTGAAAATCTGTGCATCGCTCTGATGACCCATGCCACCAACGTAGGCCCAGAGAAACTTGTAATCAGCATCGACAACAGCCATCAAGACGATGGAGAAAAATCCCTTGTAATTATGGTAGAGGGATCCACTGTCTGCTGGTTTGTATGTATGTGTTTCCCATCCACGGCACCCAGAGCATGAGGCACATTATCTCGAGTGGACGAGGGATACCACTTCTCGCCACGCAGCAGCATCTTGAGGGCACTTCATAGCTTCGTCAGAGAATGCTTCACACACTTTGGACACAAATTTGGTGATAGTGCTACGGCCTACACGGAACTGGAAACCAAGTGAAGGGTACAATTCACCGGTAGAAAGAAACCGTAGCGGCAAGCTTGATACCACTTGGCAGCGGCTCCCTGTAGCCAATATCGTCTGCTTGTATGCTGTCTTTCACTCTATCATGAATCTCTTCAAACAGTTGGGGTGCATACTCATAAAGTTGAAGTAGCTTTCTCTATCTTCTATCTCCATTTCCTGCATTAGATTGTCCCAATGTCCGAACATTAACCTGCGGTCAGCGGTATTCCACGGTCTACACCAGAGCCGAGGTGAGGCACGATGTTTCGGGTACTTGGTTTTCTTCTTGCGTGGTGGACCGTCATGTGGTTGTTCTGGTTCTTCTTCTTCATCTTCATCTTTATTTTTTTTTCAACTTGGTATACATGTAATTTATATTATTATTATATATTTATTAAACATAATATGCCCAATGCTTGTACTTCCTTGGGCAGCATCACTGATAGCTTCGTGTAAACTGAACGCGATTCATATGGTGCGGGCTGTTTTTAAACCTTTTTGGCCAAAGATCGCGACCAAGTTTTCCTCAATTCTCTATTTACTCGAGACCTAATCGCAATGAAGTCTTCTTAGTCTTTACCAGATCTTTACCAGGTCGTAACCACATCGCCATCATCGGCGCTATGTTGCAACCAAGTCTCAACCTAGTCTTCATCAGGTCTTCACCATGTCAGGATCAAGTCTTCCTCAAGTCGTCACCATGTCGTGACCAGTCACCGTGACAGGTGCCCAAATTCTGAAATTTTACCAGATTTAGTCTTCACCAGTCTTTACCAAAGCGTAACCTATGGTGACCATGGAACCGGTAGATTTTTTTCCCACCAAAAATGTGAAATTTGTTGTGACCTAGTCGTCGACACCCACGACTTTTTTAGGTTGTGACTAGGTCAGGACCGTGGAACAGGGGGGTAAGATTCCGGACCCCGTGGAGTTAAAAGTGGGGGGTATCAGATTCTTTATAATGGAGCCGTTGTTATCGATGGTGCCCCATGGGGCTGGTCGTTAAGTTGAAAACCCCTAATAGTGCTTCGTTAAAGTGGCTTTTTTGGCATCAGATGTAGCTCCATATATTAATGGAGAGAACGTTGTTATCGATGGTGCATCATCTAAAACGATGGGGCTGGTCGTTAAGTTGAAAACCCCTAATAGTGCTTCATATGATTGAAGTGGTTTTTATTTAGACACCACATTTATTTTCGTTATTTGTGTTTTCATTAAAATGTGAATAAGAGAATATTCAATAATTACACTTGTTGAATGGCAAACTCTTCCATATTTGTTTAAGTATGGAAATAAATTTTTAGATGGCACTGATGTATCATTGGATTTTGACTTTCTGCTTTATGCTTATGACTTTATGCTTTATAACCGTTTGATAGAAGGGGTAAAACCGGTTTGAATGAACACATGACCGAAAACTCCAAGCATAATAAAAGACATGGCGAGTAATATGCACATTATATGCTTTGTCATATATTGCTTTGGCTTATAACTTAAAAAGTAATATGGCTCACATTTGGCCGGTCAAAAATGCTGTTGGAGAGAGCACCTCAAGCACTGTCAAATGAAGTACTAAATTATCATTTTAGCTCTTAAAATACTTTCGAATCCATAGGCAGATCCAGGTTTTCGTAATCGGTGGGGGTGGGTGCGCACTTACGTGATTTCATGAAAAACCCTATGAAAATGAAGTATTTTGGTGGGAAAAGCCCCCCCGATCTGCCTATGGATGATGGATGGCCACAGTAAAGGCGCGAACTCACTTGATCCATTCCATAGGCACATCCAGGTTTTCGGAAAAGGGGGGGGGGCACACTTAAGATAAAGAGGGTGCGCACTTACGTGATTTCATGAAAACCCTATGAAAATGAAGTATTTTGGTGGGAAAAGCCCCCCCCCCCCGGATCTGCCTATGGATTATGGTAGGCCACAGTAAAGGCGCGAACTCACTTGATCCATTCATGGTCACTTGCAAGGGCCGTAGTTACATATGAGGAAAGGATGGCAACTGCCTCCTAAGTTTTGGTGGAGATTTTTTTTAATTATTTTTTGTGACTCGCGGTAGTGTAATGCGAGTATATCACACAAAAATGTGAATTTGTTTAAAGGAACAATTGCATATGACTACTGTACATGTTGAGCCGTATAAATAATAAAATATTGTTCACAAAACCTTTCAAGCATACAGATTCGAATACAAAATACCGAATGAACAGTCCATAAGTTGGAATAGATATATCAATAATTACAAAGGGAAGCTTTATACATTTTCATCAATTAGGGAAAAAATTCTCATAGTCATGATTTTTACATCACTCATTTACAAAAAATAGCCCCGCCACATAAACAATTTTATTTAAAAAAAAAAATTAAATATTTTTTAAACACAAAATGTTCAGAAATATAGGCATATCTTTAGGTACATAAATAGAAACCGTCAGCCACATGTCACTTCTGTAAATTCTGTGGTTCTATCTTAGATTATTTTTCAACATCGCCCCAGCCTTCTTTTTTCATTTTGTGACCTTGTATTCAAGCAATTGATGAAAATTATCTAACATCCATATTTGAGATTGTGTTTTCTTCTGTCATGAACGATATCACAATAGGTACAAGATTTTACCAAGTTTATGCCATAATCCAATGTTGTCAATCCATTTTTATAGTGTTTATTCCATTGATTGGATGATAACTGTAATAATTATCATCCTCCAATTTTTTTATTGCTCTTTGCATGCTTAACAAAGTTAAAGATATGTGCTTATTCCTTGAATCAACTTATCATGATGTATATAATTTTGCTATATTTTTTATCTGGATGTTTTCTGGAGCCTACCAAAAGTAGTCATAATCTCCCTCATGAATATTCACACACATAATGAACTACTAATGAGCTGGGATAGGCCATTTTGTAATATCTGTCATAAAAGCTAGAGTCATATTTGAAATTACTATTTTTGCATTAAAAGGATATATTTCAAAATTCTAAGGCTGGGACGATTTTAAGAAATATCTCCTCTGTACAAGAGATGTGTTTCTATCTAATGACACACTATCAGTGGTTCAGTGTATGTACCTAAACATGTGGTCATTATTTCACGAAAAATGCCGTTTAAAAACATTTAAAAACATTTTTTCACTTTTGAAAAAAATGAGAAAAATTCTTAAATCATATTATACCAATGATTATGAAAATCATCTATATTAACTAAAAATTAGAAAAGTAAAAAAAAATATTCTGGGCTTCCCCCTTAATCCAAATGTTGTACATAAGACACAATTCAATGCTATTTCTAGTACACTAGTACCTAATACTACAAATTTAGATTCTATACATAACGGTCTCAAATGAAGTGTGTTAGGGACCATGCCAAAAGATCAATGTCTGATTTCTAAGTTAATTATTCAACTTAGGTTTGGGGGGGGGGGGGCGAGGGGGTCAGTAGGCCCAATTAACTTTGTGCCATCCGACAAAATCAATTTTTAACAGCCTATTTCCACACTTTGTTGTTTCATATTGTTTTTTATTTTTATAGTTAACTTTAAGACCAAATATTTGTTAATCAAGATTTCTTAATGTGCACATTCAACTTTTTAAGATATAACAGGGGGTTGGGGGTGGGTTGTCATTCCGCTAAATCAACATTTTACTAATTAACATAACAGGGTAGGGGTGGGGGGTCTCTGAGCTAAGTTGAAGAATTAACTTAGTTATCAGACGCGCAACTTTTGGCTTGGTCCCTTATGGCAGCTAGCCCAATTTGGAGGCCATAAATTATAACCGGTCAGAAATTCCTTTTGTCATATTTCAATAAACCATATATCTTGATCCCACGAGACTGTCCATGACAATGGTTAATGTATCTGATGCAAAGCATTTGTAAACTGCCAGCACATTGTCGATTCGACGTCCGTGTGCATTTATGCAGATCTAGGTTTTCGGAAAAGGGGGGCGCAGTTAAGGAAAAGAGGGGGCGCACTTACAGGATTTCATGAAAAACGCTATGAAAATGAAGTATTTTGGTGGGAAAAGGGGGAGCGCGTGCCCCCTGCGCCCCCCCTAAATCTGCCTATGGAATCTGAACACGTCATGACCAATTTAGAAAATGTTTTTCAGTATTACTATCTCACTTAAGTTAATAGCGAAACAATATCACGAGATGAATGCAATGAAAATTGTATTGAAGAAATCGGATGTTTCAAACCAATTATTAATAAATTGTCAAAATGTTATTATTATTGGAAATGTATTGTTTTAAAATTATTTGATATTCAATAATACATATGCTTTTAAATACAAAAACGTGGGATGCGTACAAATGTTCAAAAACAGCAAATCATTGATGCTTGATATTTTATTCCATGATCAATTATGACATCACACTCTAATGTATAATGTAGTCACCCAGTTTGATTGTCAGATAGACCTATTATAAGTGTTTTTGCAAATACTGATTTAGAGTGTTGGCAATCCTGTCGTGCTCTGCACTGTTACTTGGAAAACTGCTGGCTCTTGACCACAATGAGCCGTAGCCTTTTCTCCCAAATAACTACAAATGATAAATGTTTTCATATTACATTTTTATGCATTTTCCACATACAATACCTTGAAGGAAAACAGCTAAACAAGACACTGCACAGACTACACTAAAGATTACAATGAATCCTCTGTCAACCAGTGCAGCCACGGCCGTCCACTCCTGGCTAATTCTCTCCTGCACCTCCTTGCCTCTCTGTTTCTCAATGTAGATGGTGTGACACTGTTGTTCTAGGCTTTGGTCGGCTTTGTATATATTTTGTTTTGACTCCCAAACATTGTACTCTGTGAGGATGCATTCTTTGGCAGCGATTTTGGGTTGGCCATGTGCTTTCATGGTGTTCCACATGACGTCATTGAAGAGCGTTGTGTTTCCTGCAGCTCCCGAGCCCTGTGTTTGCTCGTCATTCTTGTAAATCTGCAAAGTTAAGCTTGTTACTTAACACATTAGAGTCTGCTTATATTGCCCGTTTCCTTTGTCAGTATCAGTTTAAATTCACAAATACGACAAATAGCATCAACAATAAAAATCCCCCATTTGACATGCATGTTCCAAGACACTGCTAGACAAAGCCAAATGCATTATTCTGTGATCGAAATAGTTATGGTACCCCACGTATGCGGGTGATGATGCATTTTGATTGCGATAGGAAGAATGGCTTTAAATCCAAGTGTGAAATGGAAATTCACAGCAGAAATGCATGAAGTGTGAAGCGAGAAATTAGCTAAAATTCAAGTTCAAAATGAAAACAGGTCCCCACTCACCCTACGCAATAACCATCAAGAACCTCATGTATGATTACTCTTATTTTTCCGTATCAATCCTACCGCCACCCCCCTCACCCACACACCCTCCTTTCGATTTCCATATCTGGATGGACCAATGTAAGACAGTGGCATTCTGCCCTGCACACTTGTACCTGTGCCGTCCAGCTGTGCATGCCGAGTAGTGCGCCCACCCGGCCGCACATGGCACGCCGCAGCCAGGCAGGTGCTGGCGCTGCGCCTCCATGCCGCCCACGATCCGCCAGGCTCATGACGTACACGGACGCAGTGGTGGCCAGCACCAACATGGTGACCGCCACCAGGAAAAACTGTGCTGCAATGCATGGAAAACAAACAAATCTTCATCTAGCTTTGAAATAGGGTTGATATATCATTACATGTAATTAAGTTGTTAGACATATGACTATAAGGAGGGTTAGGATTATATTGCAGTCTCTGATGGGATATTGACATACACTTTTCATGTGTTTTACAAGGTATTGCAAAGTAATAAGCAAACAGACGTTCACAAACATATGCAGAAAGAGTTGAGCCCAATAATATTAAGAGAGATAGAGATAGGTAGATAGAGATTTGAACAGACAATGTGAACGCAAGACGTAACAATGGATGATGATGGGCAAGCTAAGAGGAAAGCAGCCAGACAGAAAGACAGACACGTATTTAGACAGGCAGGGACAGACACATAAACAGATCAGTGACAGATACAGTATTTTCCAGACCGATGCCCACACTCTCCACATGATCCTGTGACCCATATGTTTCAGGAAATAGTCACAGTTACAAACGGTTAATCTGTAAATAACTGAACAAGGTGCCCGACCCCACTTCCCGGGATTTGTCACATGTTAGATAGACTAGACAGACACCTACTGAGCAGTGGGACGACCTCTGACGTGGGAGGCAGCTTGTCCGAGATGGTGATCTGGAAGAGTACCATGGACAGCAACAGCGTCGTGGTCAGTGCGATCTTCTGACCTGTTCACATCAAGAATATGAGAACATGGGTGTCATTATGCTTGTATGTGATCATAACATGCTCTTGAATATTTGTGGAGTTTGGCTGTTGTGTAATATATCTAGAGTCTGGTGTCAAGAACATATCAGCTGCGTTAATAGTGAGATGCAATAACTCTTCCTCAGCTTGAACTTTTCAGACCATTTAAGCTTGAAGCTTGCTTATTTAAATCTAGCTGCAAATGTTATTCGCAGAATACATAGTACTGTGTACTGAAATATCATAAACAAGCTAAGGTGTATAAGTACAGTGTTATAGGTGCAATCAAAGGCATTTCCAAAAGAATAGCCTATTTTGCCAGCATTTGTGAGGATTGAAATTATTGGGATGGCGTTTGGTGTTAATACCCTGGTTTGCTCAGGGTATGTTTAGGACATCAAAAGACGACTTGCATCTCCACAAATTGTGTTTGGTGAATGCACAAAAGAAGCGAAGTATATTTACATGGTTTTGTTTTGTCTTTCTTCAGTTGCTATACAAAGCCTGTCTAATTGCAGCACTACTTGCTACTGTACAAAATCCAGACTGGCTTGATGTAATATACAGGCTTCATGTGCTGAAGCTATTGCTATTTTTATAAATCAAATCTTCATGATGAAACTAGCTTGAACACAAAGTAACGACTGCTATATTGTGAAGAAGCTTGTTTCTTCAAGAGCACAATATTTTTGTCTATATTCGCTAATAACATTAACAAACACCATCAAGTATAATACCAGAGTAGGACAAATACAGTGTATTAAGACCACTTCATCAGGTCTTCCATTACAGAGTGGCACAACATTGAAAAAGAAGAAGTAATAGCATTGGTCGATGGGCTTGACCCTTCGATGCAAGGTGAAGCCTATCGACCCTACTACTAGTAATACTACTACAACCCTTACAGACTGGACTGTGCTGTCTCACCTAAGTGGGCTGTACTGTCTCACCTGACTGCGCGCTGATGCAGAAGGCGAGCAGTCCGACCATCATGAGCAGAAGGCATGGCAATATGAGATTCACGATGTAGAAGAGCGGCCGGCGCCGAAGCACCAGCACAAAGTCAACCTGGGGCAGAGACAGACGGGTCAGCACAGATTTGTGGAAGAAAGTGGTGGTGATTACTAAGTCGCCCAGGAACGTTGACTTTGGAGAAAAAATATTGGACCCTGTCATTTTGTCTTGCTAAGAAGAGCCTGAACAACCAGCCCCACCTGTGACCAGTTGAGCCCCGATCCGTTGTAGTAGACGAGCCGTGATTCGACGGCGGCCTCCGTCAGGTCCCACTCTGAGTTGGGGATGTACTGGGATGTGTCCATGGTGGAAGAGGCGGCTTCCAGCAGAAGGCGTGAGGCATCCTCTGCCCACGACCCCAGTGTCAGCACGCACTCCTGGAAGCAACAATCCTAGTGTAATTGCATACAGTCATTTCAGGCCAGTATGTAATTTCATACTGGCCTGTCCGTTGCGGGGTACATAAAAATGAAGCACTGTGTTGTTGGCATTTTTTGTTTGATGGCACGTGACAAGGTGAATACTTGTATATAGAAATCTGCTTGAGCGCATGTTCATCCTCTACAACAAAAACAAACACAACCGCAGCAGCTACAGCAGCAGCAGAAGAAGAAGCAGCAGCAGCAGCAGAAGCAGCAGAAGCAGAAGCAGCAGCAGCAGAAGCAGAAGCAACAGGAACAGCAGCATTAATAACACTAATATAACAGGACTTAGCGAGTGTTCACAAATGTCACCAGTTTGGGGGGCGGGGGGGGGGGGGGGGGTAGCGAAAGATGACGAAAATTCAGGGTCTATCACTTGGGTGATGTCACCTTTTGAAAAAAAGGTTTTAGTTATTTAACAGTATTTGAACTTACTTTCTGACATGTTAAGTGAGTTGTGATATATCTATTAGATGAAATCACATTGCCATGTTTGCTTAATGTCCTAAATACATTTGTAAAATTATGCCTAAATTATGGACATATATATTCAAATGTATTTATATAACAGCACAGTTAAATCATAGTTAAATGTCATCATGAAACCATGTCGCGGGGGTAGGTGTGAGGCAGAGATGACGTCACTTAGCAGGAGGGGGTGGGGTGAGGCAAAGATGACAAGAGGGGGTAAAAAAAGGCCAAAAATGAGGTGACGTCATTTGTGAACGATCCCTTACATATGAAATATGAACCTAACACATAAGCACTAAGCCGGTAGTTGAGTGGCGGCCTGAACACCTACCTGTGTGTCGAAGGGAAAGATGTAAATGTGGATCTGGCAGGACGCGCGGATCACGGCCAGCGTGGCCCATCGCCTCCGCCCCGCAGCCCCCACCACCACGCCTGTGTCCGCAAAGATCTCGCTGCCCAGCTGCTTCTCGGAAACACTGAGCACAGAGTGAAAACAGGTGAGGGTTGATTCAGCTGCCAATTGATGGGCGAGTGTTTAGGGTTTAATGTCTGTATTGTACGGAAGTTCCACGGGGACATAACACTTCACACGTCATACTTATTTTTTTATCCTACAATTTATCTGTGAACATCAGCCCCAAGGGACACTTCACTCTAAATACTTCACGGTTCATAGTTTACAGTTGTTACTTCACACTTTAAAGTTCACACTTCACAGTTCATACTTCACAGTTTGCACTTCACAGTTTACACTTAACACTGTGTAACCTGTTTCAATGCAGATTTTAGGAGATTTCTCAGTGACAACACCTAATTTTTTTGGGCCGATACAAGTTCAAGGCAAGTTATTTTATGATTTTTGAAGTTGTGCCCAAAACTTACTATACTGCTACATAATTTCCTAGTTGTATCTTAATTTATCTTATTATGGTGCTCTTATATATGCACATGTATTGTAAAATGGAGCTATCTCTGAGAAATGTGTAACGATTTATCATGAAATGATTATCCTTTTCAAAACTATTACAGTGAAATTCTATTTCCCTCTAAATTCAATATATATCACCACCCCTTTTTGCCAAGCATATTAATTAAAGATCTACAATATTATGTACATGCTCAGTAATGAACACTGATAAGTGTTGGGTTGTTAGCTACGTGCAGCTATCAGTGAGGGTAGTAAAGAACTTCCAAAGAGGGACTGTGTGCTTTCTTATAGAGAGGTGTGCTGCTAGCATATTGTAGAGGACCGCACCACCACTGACCTGTTGTAGAGGACCAACTCGGGCTTCCACACCCGGCTTGGGTGCACCGACATCTCCTCGATACCACCGTAGTCACGTGGGTGCCACGTGTAGTTCAAATCGCTCCACATCTGTGGAAATAAAAGAGGTCACTCCTCACTTCCGTGAAACCTGAGCACCAACGAAAACTAACAACACCTTATCAAGGCTAATCCATTTTATATGTAGATGTACATGTATGTTATCAGAATCTATAGGCAGCCATTACTGCGTAAACAGGATTCATGATGATCTTCAGGTACCAATAAACTATGAATACCTACATTCAATACATATATAATACCTAAACATAGAATAATTTACTACTTACAAATGTGAACCAAATGTTCGCCTCCAGTATTTGTCTCGCTTCGTCCTACAGAAAAAAGACAAAACCAGACAACTCTCGATAATGCTAATGTATATATTTATTTCGAAGTTTTGTTTATCGTTTAGATATTAGGTAAATATATTACTTTTATCTTACTAACCTCAGGATATTAGGGGGTGGGGTGTAATAACTTCCAAGTTTTCAACAGCACTCTGCTGATTTGTTCACGGAAATGAGGCTGTGGTAACCTAGTCTATAAAATGTCCAAGTACTCTTATACATGTAAACCTCCTTAAACAATTTATGCTTCAATTTTGATTGAAAAGTGGCGAAAGTCTCGCACTGTCTTATGAAAAGAGGACGGTTGTTCCATAATTTAGGTGGTTTAATCACTGGACACTTTAGCTTCTTTATCACATCGCTTAATTCTGATTTTAAATTCATTCTGCAACATGTTATTTGAGCACTCTAAGCGGTGAATTTGGCAACAAATATTCAGAAAAGTGTGATGATGGCAGTGAGGCATCTGACCTAACACAACAAAATATCAAGAGGTGAAGCGAGTTTGAAAATCACTAGCAGACATAGGGGAACTTTATAAAAATGTACATGAGCCTCCAGAGACATAATTATTTTGTATCCAACTGAACCTCGGGTGGGGTCGGGTGGTTTGGTGGGGATCACACTAGCTATTGTTTGTTCTGTTTTATGTCTATATACTATAAGTTTTGGAAATGTGTTATATTTAGAACGTATATCATATAAAGGAAACACAGTACGAATAATGAGACAAGCTGCTTAGATTTCACGAAATTACTAATACACTAGCTATTGTTTTCAAACTTTCCTATACGTATGTGATGAGTGATGACTTTCCACAACGCAGGTGAGCACGTCTTTTAACCACGCTTCTGAACCTCTTAGTAAGTAGTTATGACCCCTGCACTCCCCCGCCTTAACCCCCACCCACACTCCCGCCCCACCTCAACCCCCTTACCAGGTCTGGGATCTGAAAGAGTGCGGCCTGCAGCGTCACATTGACGGGCGCGGAGAAGTCGATCACGGGCCGCATGTCGGGGTCGTAGTGCTCGGCGCCGAGGAGGAAGTCCAGCAGCGCCTTCTGGGGGCCGGCCGCGCCCACGGCAGTCGCTATGGTGGTTTGTGTTTCAATTCAACTCAACTGAAAAGCTTTGTTCGTAGCTTTGCTGTGCTTTTAATGCTACTTAGTAAATGCATCACGTATCAGTCCGAAATTAAACTGTATAGTCCTTATATTCTATTTTTCAACAGTTTTCAAGACTGAAGTCTCCATTTTTTAAAATACAAATGAAACCATATCATACATACGAAATATTTAGAGTTATATAAAAAATATTTTTTTCGCGTATTCATATAGATAAAATATATAATATTATAGACAGTTAGAATGCAGTGGAACCTCCCTATTGAGACCAGTACCGGGCCTGTCTACAAATGGTCTCAATAAAGTGGTGGTCTCTGAATGGAGATTTGCTATGATTTTTATATAAAGACTTGGGATCACAGCAATTGGTCTTATTATATAGGTGGTCTCTTTGTAGAGGTGGTCCTAATGGGAGCTTGTACAATATTTGCTTTGCTTCTTATTCATATCAAACAGCGTAATTTCTCTTAGTTAGAAAAACGTGGAAAATATACTGCTTGTCTTGATGGAAGGGCAGTCTATTTAACGAGGTTTGCAATGTACATCGGTCTCGATAAGATTGGGCATCATGAGAAATGATCGAATTGAAGAGATGGTCTATTACTAGAGGTGTTGGGACCAGTAGACCCTATTCAAGTGCCAGTGTATGAATGACTGGGTGAAATATTGGATAGATCCACGCATGTACAGAGAAAATCCTGTAAACAGCTTGACCTGTATTTTAGACAACTGTGAGAACCATGTTACAACATACTTACACAGAATTGTCATCTAACTTGTGTATAAGTAATGTGGCGTTTGGCCCCTGCTAAAGAGACCGCAAGGACTTTATTATAACACATTCCAAACACACAAAAAAACATAACAATCAGAACCCTTCACCTACCTGCGCAGAAGCACAGCTCGACCAACACCAAGATGATCATCACAAGTCACCAAACCAAACTCTCAGTCATCCGTCAGCAAGTACACATCAAATACGAACAAATCATGTTATATCACAAACAGAAATCCCGTAATACGCCATTGAGAACGTCCACACGCCTCACACAGTATTAGCCGCACGAGATGCGGCTTCTCGAGTCTAGGACAATCTGCCCGCCGGTGCCCTTCCGCGCCATACATCAGTGTCTGCTCGCCTCCATGGCAGCCCTCGAGGGCGCCTTATCACGAGCCCTCCACACTCTCGCCACTCACACTCCCGCGTAATGGACACTCGGAGTCGTCACTTTGAGCCCCACATCCAAATAGCATTGATCAAACGGCGTTTAATTGCGTACGCTCGCCACCTCTTGTGCAGTTGGTACGGGCCACGTGGAGATGATTGCTGGGGCAGGATGATGGTCACTTTGAGGACTCGAAGAGGCCTTGACTGGGGGATGATGAGAGAAGTGGTTTGACTTGGCTGTTTGATGGTGGAGATTTGAATGATGAACGCCTACGAGAAGGGAACTGGATAGTTTTTTTCCAATGTGGACTGATGTGTGACAATTTAGGTACTTAATATTCTCATTGTTGTTTTGAGGTACTAATTTACCACAGGAAACATATGCTACTCGGGTTAATATTAAATTGGTAACCTATTGAAATAGTCTTTACATGCCAAAACATATTTAACCTCGGTAGAACCTTCAACAATAACACAATTGGTTTATGCCTTCAAATGGCCAGCAAGGTTTTCGAGAGTTGAATCAATGGTTCTTGAATGCATGTTTCAGATATATTAAAGTAGAACACATTACGATTCTCATGTCAACAACAAGATTTCATGATATTGACGGGTCTAATGATTTGTCATCAGCATTTGCTGAAGAATGACGGTCATGAGATGGCTTTTTCTTCATTTGCTATGGCCAAAAACACATAAAATAGAAATAACTTTACATATCATCTGGAAGAGCACTATGTATGCATATGACGTGGTAATATTCTATATATCTGCGGGAATGTAGCAGATGCTAAGTAAAGAACAGCGTAGGGTCTAATTGCATTGTGCAGAAAGGCCGTACCGTTACCAGATTTCAATCCTGTAAAGACGGTTCTGAACCCATGACCTTGTGGACACGAATCCGACTGCTTATCCACTCGGCCAAAGAAGCACAGAAGAGGCGGGAGTGACGTGCTGTTTGCGGCGGCATTGACGGTGTGATTAGCCAGCAATCAGCAGCCCATCACCGGCTAATCGACTTCTCAAGCACTCACTCCTCCCGCTAGAGGGAGCTGTCAATCACTGTCGCCCGCCACACTCCAGAGCCCCCTCCCCCTCTCCCTAAACCGGGCCCACGTGATAATAGGTATGATAGGTCAGCAGGTGGTAATTCGACAGGGTGTGTTGCCCCGGCGTCCTTTTAATTTGGTAGGGGTAGTAGCTTTTTTATCATTCTTATTCTAAATGTGCGTGTCATATGTTTTGTCTTGTTGGTATGGGTAAGTTTTTGAACGGATTGGATCATACAAGTAAGAGTCGTCAGTAACAGGGAAACAAACGAAGAATACTCTACCCGTTCTTTGCTTCCACTTGAAATACGCCAAACAGGAAGGGACAAATGCTATTGACTCACGCCAGCCAAAACCGGTTACTATCATTGCATGAACACGCGTACAAGTTGTCATATTTGCCGTGTCCTATAGTACATGTTGCACTGTACTAACAAGCGGGACACTCTCGCTGATAATTGTTGACCCAGCCCCTCCACAGTCGTGATAGTCCGGCGAGCACCTGCTCTCACTTCGGCACTTTCCGGCAACGACGACGACAGCAAGATGAACGTGATTGTCGCAATAATCGTGTTCCACTATACAGGTACCTCGATTTTACTTAATTTAAGGATTTTCTTTCCAAATGTTACACATGTTTTCGTTTAGAATATGAAAATACTGTTAGGTTTGTAGTTTATAGTTTTTCTTAACTGAACAAGAACTTGTGATATTTGAGCAAGAGTTATACATTTTTTTTTCTTTCTACGTGCATCGCGTAGAGAAAGAGTTGACTGTACAATTTAATGTTAACCTCCACCGAGGGTAATGGCACACGTGTTTATTCAGCGAAAATATAGGGAGACAAATTACCAGTTAAGCAAATTGCACGTGATACGTTAGGTAAAGTGATTATCGTAATGTGTCTGATAACGCACCTGAAACGAAGGGGATAGAACATCGTGCCATGAATGAAGCAATACGCGAAAGCTATGTGTGCATTTGAAACTGCAACTTGAACTGACATGTCTATCCCCATGTGAACAACGTATGTCCAGCTGCATTTGTACTACAATGATATGTAGCTTTTTATGTATCATTGATTGGATTATGCACCCTCTCCGACTGGATCTGCCTGGGCTACATTATTTGACAAACCACAGACGTTCCTGCTATGGTGGAATGTATGTTGGGTGTTTGAGGTTGTGTGTAACGGTTGGCCAGTACCTCATGTGCGTAGCAAAATGTGAATACTACGATGATTTACAATCACTATTTCACACACATTACTACTATTATATAGAAGTAATAATGTGTATGGTGTAGTGTTTGTAAATCATTGTAGCAACTCTGTCATTGTAGTCAACATACCACACATCCATCCCATGATGCTTGGGCCCATGACTAAACCCACCACCACTCTGACTGGTGTAAACATTACTAATATCGCCGTAGGCTAGTAAAACAAAAATACTCTCCACTATAATCTGTTACAAATAACGTACAATAGCCATGGATATAATTTGGGACAGTTATTATATTTTGCGTCAGCTGGACCATTTTAAAGGCTGAGGTTATACTGTTTACATTTTGCGTTGGTTATATTTTGCGGTCTAACAGATGTGGGAAAAGGCGCGAAATATTAGGGATGTGGGATTTCAAAGAAGGGGGATGTGGGAGATAATACCCTAAAATATATTGAATGTGGGGAAAAGGCTACCCCTACCCCCAAAAAAAAGAAAGAAAAAAAGAAGAAATAAGGCTAAAATAGGGATGTGGGATTTCTTGAGCCCCTATAAAAACCACCACCACCACTACCATAATGACTTCATTGTTTTCACACCTCCAGCCATAAATGATAGCACCCTCACCCCTCCCCCTTCCCTTGCAGCCTCGTGCACCCAGGCGGTGAGCGATCAGAAGCGGCTGCTGGACTTCCTGCTGGGCCCCGAGCACTACGACGTGGACATGCGGCCGGGCACGGACTACGCGGACGTGGTGAACGTCACCGTGCTCGCCTCAGCCTTCCAGATCGTCGAGCTCGTACGTTCATATAGTAGACCTATACAGACCTACGTACACAAGTTAAGATTGTTGTCTGCAGTGACATCTGTGAGGAAGTCGATGTAACTTTCACGTTAAACATGTTAAACTTCTTCTACTGTGTGACTTTGAATACAGTGGATCTTCTATCGCCGCACTGGTAGAGAAGCAGTTCTGGCGGTTATACCGTTGTCTATGCTTTACGTATATGATAAATGCAATATTATGCCCAATGCAGCCAGCATTGCCACTCTGATGTGGCATGTCAACTAACATCACCACATCTCTGCAATAGAACGTAACAAGACACCATTTGAATCGATCAGTGGAAATGGCCGACATTGTTGTTATTAATGGCCGTCATTTTTGTGGAACATAGTGACCAGTTGCAGACCGCAAAGGCTGTACATGTATTGTGTTCTTTCAAAGATAGTAGATGTTTAGGTATTTAAAAAAATGGTCTACTGTATTGTCTTCTTTCAAAGATAGATGTTCTGGTATTAAAAAAAATATCTAACAGGTTTCACTGGACCACTAGGCATAATACATTCAACAAGCTTAATGCACATATTAATGTGGTAAACCTTCGAACATTTGCAAGTTCATTCGCAATTACACAAATTAAATGTCTCAAATAACGTTGCATACAAGTACATGTATGTGCAATGTCTAAGTATATGTTATCTTTCAATGTTTTAAATATGAAAAATTGCAGTTGATGTTTAATATGAACCTTTGATCATGGTTTGCAGGACGAGTCCAAACAGGTGCTGCATGTCAACATGTGGTTCACATTCGTAAGTAGCTCATGATCTTCATCTATTTTTTGGCGTCAAATTAAAAAGCCAAGTGATTGTAACACTAATAGTATATGCAGTGTTCAAGACTCTTGACAAGAGACTCCCGTTGTTCGACGATTTAAGAAGTTAGTTTTAATCGTCAACGTTTCAAGTGAAGTTCTTTCCACTCATCACTTTCCTAATCATTACATTTGCAAGTATTAGAGGAAATAATAATATTGTCAAATACAGAGTAAAGTAACCACTATAAGGGGCAAACTCCAACTGAGTTTAATGGATAGCCATCCGTGTGTTTACTATATAATCAACCAATGGTAGCAAAGGATAATGATTACCCTGATTGCTAGAAAGGGTTTGATATATAATATAGGCCTACCATGCAGTGGGGGAAACAGTTCTCCAGTCTCAGATCATGCCTGTCAGGCAGACATCATATGGGCCTCGTGTGTTTCCGTACATTCTAAGAATGTTTCAATATGTGTATCACCATGCGCATATGCAGTACATAATATGCCCATATAATACATTTGAAACAGCCTGTAGTCAACAGTGTCGACGCCGTATCTTCACTGGATTTAATGTAAACCACTTGAGCGGGAGGCATAAGATGGGGTCTCATTAAAAGAACAGTTCGTTTGTACGTTGTAATGAAATCTATATGGTTTAAGGTTGGTATTTCAAAGAAACCCCACACCTAGCCCCAATGGCATGCATGGGCGGTTCTTTTCAAGCTTCGTGCCAGGCAGGTGTGAGTTGGAGTGTGCCCCATCCACTGCCGTATTTCGTAGTACCATTTTTGCCACCCCTCCACTGTGTCACTGACATGCCCCCTGCACTGTAGCTGTGGCGTGACTTGGCGTACGTGTGGGAGCCGGCGGACTACGGCGGCATCCGCACCGTGACGGTGGCGGCGCGGCGCGTGTGGCGGCCCGAGGTGGTGCTCTACAACAGGTGAACAACGTGACCACTGGCTAGCATTCAATGAGCTCACCCTCACCGTGCTGGTTATGTAATATAGTCCTCGCTCATCACATCTTTGTTCATATGTATTGGCTCCTTGATGGTGCGGGTCCTGTATAATTATTCAATACTCTTAGAATGTAATGTCAGTGTTGTGGTCAAATAATCTTGTTGACCACACGCCATTTGCTGGTGATATTCTTCCCTTCTCTTGCTTCTCCAGTATCCATCCCTCTCATCGTGTAAGCAATCAGCAAAACATATGATGTAGCACGCATCTTGAGCCTGATATAACAACACACTGCCATGCAGGAGTGAAGTTCTCATCATATCTTAACTTCGATATTTATGCCAATTAAAATAAATCTCCTGCCAACCAGGAGCTTTAGTCTAGTACGGATATTAATTTTTTCGTCAAGAACTAACATAACCTGCCAATTCCCCCACCCGCCTTTAGCATCTCGGAGGAGAACACGGGCACGCGCATCTTCGCTCAGACGCACGTGGTGATCACGCACGACGGCGCGCGCCGCTGGCCAACGCTGGCCGTCATCGCATCCTCCTGCCAGGTCCACGTCAACAACTTCCCTTTCGACAGGCAGGTCAGTGGTCTTCCTATTCCTTTTCTTCGCCGTCTTCTTCAACTTCATCTTCGTGTTCTTCTTTTTTCCCTTCTTTTCTTTAGGCTGCTGCATCGCTAATGCTCTATTTACAATGGCAGATCCAGGTTTTTGGAAAGGGGGGGGGGCGCACTTAAGCGATTTCATGGGTTTTGTACGCGCGATCGATGGCTACATGTTAATAGAACACATTAACTACCTTCCATTTGACTTGCAGCGCATTAATAGGCGCTCTTTGCACTTAAAGGTGTATGGGATCTAGATTTTGTGTATCACAATAACCCCCTATTTGCAATTGAACGCCTCATGGAAGCATGTACCTTCTATAGAAAAAAGACTTACCATTTTTAATGTTAATCGCCTATGTATTTCTTAAATCCTTATCATACTAACAACAGTCTATCTAAACCATTTCTATGCATATATGTACAACATGAACGTATATGTATGTATACACGAGTATATTGACATTATAATGAAGATTCGTTATTAATCCTGTAATATCGTTCAGACTATCATCTTTCGTTAAACTGATAGTCTCATGAAGCCCTAAGTAGTGATGAAAGTTTACAAGTTTCAATCGTGAATATCCTTGGTTTAAGGTTTAAAACCCCTGTATATTTATGTATACTGACGTCGTAGTGTTTTCCTCTTAATACGCGCCCTCAGATTTGCCGGCTGATCTTTGGGTCGTGGACGGAGGACACGAGCCGGCTCGACCTACATTCGGCGTCGGCCGAGGCAGACACGTCCTCCTTCCTCACCAACGGCGAGTGGACGCTGGTAGGCGTGCCCGTACGCCGCGAAGTCGTCTCCGTCAACAGCACGGACACCGCTTGGGTGCAGGTGAGGGGGTGGCGGCGGCGGACTGAGGGGTTTGCTTGTTGGCTGGTTGGTTGTTTGGTTTGATGGGTTGCTTACTTTCTAGCTGGCCGGTTGGTTGGCTAGGTGGTTGCTTGGTTGACTGGCTGGTTGGCTTGTTGACTGGCTGATTGGCCGGTTGGTTAGCTGGCTTGTTGATTTGCCAGCTGACTGGCAGACCGGTTGGCTGGTGGCTGGCTGACAGAAAGGTTTGCTTGGCAGTTGCCTGGTTGGTCGGTGGGTTGTAGCTGATAGGTTGCCTGGCTTGGTGGTTTATTAGCTGGACTACTGATTGGCTAATTGGCTAACTAAGTCATATATACACTTATTTGATGCCATCTTGATGCATTTGGAGTTGACAGACTGACAATCTGAGTGTTATTTACTCTTGTTTTTTTGGGTGAACAAGTTCAACATTTAGAAACCATGCACATTGTGTGTTTGTTCTTCTACTCAACGCAACTCTGCTCTTAATCCTCAGCTAATTCTGTTCTGTGTAATGCAAGTAAGAATTAAAACAGCCATTGTCTTCTCTTCATCTATCTTGTACTTTTATGTAGATCTAACGTTTATAGCTCATAGTTTTATCATAATGCTTGTTGCAGCTTCAATATTCATTGATACGCTTTTCTTTGAATATTACATGTGTGAATGTCATTGATTGTTTACTTTATCTGATTTCAGAGAGTTCTTGTAAGTATGCTTCTTTCAACATTTGCGTTCCATATGGTGTTGCGTGTTCATCAAATGAGATGTTGTGTTATGCTACTGCTTCTGCAAACTGTTCTAGAAGTACATTGGGCTGGTGTATCACAAAATTTCTTTTCATCTTATTGTATTCCCTCCTGTGATCTTGTAGTAACCCAATTGTCCTCTAATTCCCCTGTTATTTCTAGTCTATAATAACGTAAAGATTACAATGCATGTATAATGTTCCTCAAATCTACGTGCTGAAAGAATGTCCACATAGTTTAGGATAACATGTCATGACTAGTCGACAGTGTATGTTCGCTCCTCCACTATAATATTGGTCCCGTTGTCACTATTGCGTATCATTATTTTGGTTAACTCAATTTTGCTTTAAAACAGATTCTATAAAAATGATAAAACTAATCCAACATATTCAGTACCACGTTTTCATAAAAAGATCACCTCTCTATTGAGATCACATGGTACAGTAGTACTTCCAATCATCAAGACCACCTCTATAATAAGACCACTTTTCTAGCTCTCCCTCCTTCAAAATGATTTCAATGGGATCCTCCTTAAAAGACCACCTCTCCATTGAGACCACTCTAAGTGAGTCCCGCAAGTGCTCTCTTAATTGAAAGTTTCTACTGTTGTCTGAATAGAGAGATTCTGCTCTATTACTGACTGGCCTGCTTGCAGCTGGTGTACCACTTCATCCTGGACCGGCGGCCGCTCTTCTACTCCGTCAACCTGGTGCTGCCGTGTGTGCTGCTCATGTCGGTCAGTGAAACCTCTCCACGTTACGTTTGAACGTTCCACACAAACATAAACGTCACAAATATTTTAACCTCTAATGTTGATGTTAATTTATCTAGATACGCATGAAGGTCATATGAAAATAGAACCCCGCCGTCTGTAGATAATATGTCTGAAACCAAAGATTTGATGAGTTGACCTGACCCTGGGTGTTGGTTTCTAGGTGGGTACGCTGGCGTTCTGCCTGAGCCCGGAGTCGGGCGAGAAGATCGCACTGACCACCACCATCCTGCTCACAATGATGCTCTTCCAGATCATGATCTCGGACAAGCTGCCGCCCACGTCAGAGGTCGTCCCACTGCTCAGTAGGTGTCTGTATATCTGGCAAGCTGTCTAGCTGACCAATCATTGGACTTGTTATTACTCTACATGTCGTACACATTTTTGTGTAGCAGGAAGTCTTGGTATTTTGTGTGGCTTTGATTATTCACTTTGATTTTAAAGAGCCAACATATGACCATATATGAACATAAAAATTTGCATTGTGGACATGTTTAATTCATTTCCACATCATGTTCCAAATGTTAATCAAACTTTAAATGGCTCCACCTTGAAGGCATTCTGCAGACAATTCTTCACACGCTTATGATAAAACCCTCATAAATGAAAGTTATGTGAAGAATTTAACGTTTATAAGTGACTATTTTGTTATAAACAAAAGTATTGTACTTGAATCACAATGCTCTCCAAAATACCATTGCGTTGATATGTGGTCTCTTAGTTTTAAAAATTTGAAAGTTTGTCTTCTTAATCGCTCAAATGAGGAGTAAAGAGAAAGCCTACGATCTATAGAAAAAATAGTAGATCCAGATGGATGAGATCCATGAGATCCCTTAAGTGCGCTCCCACCCACCCTTTCTGAAAACCTTTGACTGCCTGTGGACACTGCTGAACTGTGTGCATTATCTAGATCAGGCCCTTTGCTAACATTCTGTAACCTCTGCAGCCCAGTTCTTTGCGGCCTCCGTCATCATCCTCGTCCTGTCCACGACGGCCTCCGTGGGTGTGATGAACCTGGCGCACCACTGGCAGCGCGGCCGCCCGCTTCCTCCCAGACTGCGGGCCCTCGCCACCTCTCGCCTCGCCGCCGTGCTGTGCATGGAGGGCCGAGTCAAGCAGGTGACTAGTGCTGTGTGGCCAGCGGCTGAATTAGGAGAGGGGGCCTTTAGCAAGTCATACGGCATATGTCACTCAATTCAGTTTTTCTGTTTGCCATTGTGTATGTATTAAAGTGTCAATGAAAACATTTTTGGTGCGTAGTTCACTCAAATTCTGTATTGTCAAACGTAGAACTAGATCTATGTTGTTATTTAAGATTGGCCAATGCTTATATTAGGCTATTAGAATATAAGAAAAGAAATGATAGCAATCTGTCAATAATGTGGAGCTGACAGCCAGCACTGCAATGAGATGGTGTATTTGGGAGAATCTTTTAATTCTATATTATCAACAACAGCAAAACGTAGTCGTCTATTGTAACATTTCATTCTCTGTGTATACCAGGTGTTTGGTGACGGTAATTCTGGTGCTAACGCCTTAGCTGTGGAGCAGACTTCCCAGCTGCCGCCGGAGGAGCTATTTCTGGATGACAAATGGAACACCAAGAAAAACAACAACACCAGCGCCTCAGTGTCGTCTGCTGACGAGAAGAACGAGAACGCCAATTGCAATCGCTTCCAAGAAAACCAAAACTTGGCGTCTGCCGCTGTCTCTGACTTTCTAAAATACTCAGACCAATTTGAAATGAATCTAAGAAATCAGGACAAGGCAACTGAACGAGACATCGTCAAGGCAGATGAGAAAGAAATCAAGACAGATGACAAGGACTCGCTGCTGGAGCAGCAGTGTTACTGTGTTTACATGAGAAAGCAGGTGCGCGAAGAACACGTGGCACAGGTTAAGGCCGAGTGGCTGCTGCTTGCCGCCATGGTGGACCGCGTACTGATTGTCCTGTTCGCCGCCGCCACCTTCGGTGTCACCGTGGGCATTTTTGCTAAAGCCTATTTCAATGATGAGGTGGCAGATATTGACTTTGTGAAAGACTCATTACTTGTATAAGTATGGCACATTATAGATGGTCATACTTTTACATTACTGTGTGTATGTCTTTGTGTTACTGTAGGCAGACTATCGGTCTGTGTTTAAAAAACTGAATATCCAGTTACCATCACCGTCTGGTGGACATGTGTTACTCCCACCAACTGGACAATTGGTTACTCCCACTTCTACACATTCTGAATTACCAATAGTTTTTTTAACACTAACGTTTTTTTTAAAGTATTGAACCTGTAATAAGAAATGTTATCCCTTTTAAAGTTCATTTTTAAAACCTGCCATTTAAAATAGAAGAGATATTTCAAATGCCTTATCCCCAACCATGTCCCGTTTTACCACCACAATTTACATAAACAGAAATTACACTTTTGAGGGAGGGTTTGAGGTGTTTGAAGTTGTATAGCAGTTGTCTAGCCCCTGCCAGAAAATTATGAAGATATAAACTAGAATAACAAGATTGGACATTTTGCAGAAAAGTGGGAGCAATACCTTGACCACTCTCATGTGACAGTTACGGATTCTGACAGTGCCAGTAGACTCGAAGTACGTTCCTGTATATTGTCTGTATGTATTAACGTTTATTACTAAGTTTTCTATCAATTACTATTTTGGTGCTACCCTCTTTATTAAGAGGTAGAGTATACACATTATACGCATCACTCCCGTGAGTTACTCGCATCGGGCGGAAAAATAGGAGTGCGCATACAACTAAATTAAACCATATATCACCCACACAATTACGAAGAAACATAGTCTGTACACTTAAATTGATATCCAAAGACAATATAGTAACCAACAACGCTTTTATATTGGTCAAATAACCCAAACAATATTGTTTGTGAGTACTGCTGGAAAACTGAAATGATGCGCTGAACACGCGTTACTCGCACCGCGACGACACAGTGTGAATGCTACAAATGAAGAACGGATTTTTGTATATGTTATACATAACAAAATGTTCCCGTGCATAGAGTTCAGATGAGGCTAGATGAGTTTGTAATTATTATTCATAATTTCGTACGTATTGATTCGACTACCAAACCAATAGTGGGTTGTCGGGGTTCTTGAAAAGGCGACAAAAGTTGACAAGGGGAGTGATGGGCACAGGGAATGGTTGATGTCAATTTTCTCATTGAACTTGTAGACTATGTTTTGAATAAAAGATTGAAACATACTTTAAAATATAGTTTAGGACAATATGCCCTTGTAGTAAGATAGTTTACAACATAGTTTAGTACGGCCTATCCTTATTGCATCTAGAACGGTGTATAACCACTTGCCAGCCACACCCTCATCTTGCAGGCGCAAGTGCGAGGTGGACGTGTACGAGTACTACTTCAAGGAAAAGCTAGGGTTCATGATGAACTTCCTCGCTGGGATTCATGGAGCGTTCACAATTGATGTCAACCACATTTCGGCATCTTCTACCCCCCCCCAATGTCAACTTTCGTCAACTTCATGACCGCCACCCCATCCCCGCCATCAACTTGAGGACAAGCACCCCCAAACACACACACACACGCACGCACGCACGCAGGCACACACACACAATTATGGTGGTGATGTCAATTTCTTGACATCCTCACCCAGACCCCTAATCCCCCAGTTAACCATCTAATTTAGCCAATTTTTAAAATATCCCTGATTGAAATTGAATCTGTGTGCAGTTTTGTCTAGTCATGTAATACAACAATTGCGTTTCATGGGTAATATATGTGCAAATATTCCAACAAATACAAAATATTTATGTTATCTCCATTCTTTATACTGAAACCTTGAATATCAATTGAGCTTTGATATATCCTTAATGCAGCACCACCACCACTGTCAACTTTTGGTGTGACATCCCCCACCCCCAGCCCCCACTTGTCAACTTCCGTCAACTTTTGCTGACCCCACCCCACTCCATTCAGGGTTAACCTCAATTGTGAATGCTCCCGAGGGTCCTGTTCCCCCAGTGCGACGACAAGGGCGACTTCTTGCGGCAGCAGACTGACCCCGTGTCCGGCGAGACTTACTGTGTCAACACCAACACGGGGGACAGACGCAGCTACTAGGTTGACGTAGCTGATAGGATGACTGTCCAGATCTGCTTTGGACGCATTATTTCTGGGATTTGTTTGAAATTTGCAATTGTTTAGATTATTATCTCTCTGTTACAGCAATAAAAGTGTGGAAATTAATAAAGTTTTGGGCGTACAGTCTTGTCACCGTGTTTTTTCTTATAAATGCATAATTGTGACCGCATGGGGCGGGGGTGGGGCGGGGGTGAATCTTCTATTCTTCTATTTGACTGGATTTTATATCACATACATGTATCATGTATGATATGTACAAAATATCCTACAGAGACAATCACAGTCATAAACATAACTATTGCAAAAAGTAATTTAGTTCGCATGAGGAAGAAAATCGTCTATATAAATCCATAGGCGTAATAAAAAGGTATTAGGGCCGAGTCATTTTAAGGCGTGGGGGTCAGAAGCTTTTTTCAGACAGCTGTATCATGAACTTCTGATCCCCCCCCCCCCTTCCCAGCCACCAAGTGCGCAAATCTAACATACGACACCCCCCCCCTCGACCAACACACACACACACGCACGCACGCACGCACGCACACACACAATATAGGCCTACAGCACTCAGAGATACAATACAATAATATTTTTATTGCGCAAATTCCAGACCGTTAGTCCTCCTTTTAACAGGTACACAATGATCCGAATCCATGATGTAAATTCGCCTGTGTGCTTCTAACATTTCTAGGCCCACAGTTTTGCCATGCGACTGCATACGGCTCTGGAATTAGCACACCTGATTTCTTTAGAAGATCGCGATTTGGTGTAAGGCTCTGTTTGATACCAGTACGTCAGTATGGGTTTTGCGTACGGCGGCCATCCGTTGCTGTGGGTTTTCCACATTCGGGTTGTCCGTAAATGTGGAAAACGCCGTAGACACTGCAGCCCTGGTTCTCTTATACTTATTGCATGTAATAATTGTTTCATTAATGCTGAGAATGTATCCATGGCACTAAATATATTCCTGAAAAAAAAAATCTTTAATATTGTCTATATTGAAATGTATTTACATATTTAGAGTATAAACTACTACGAATTGCACTAAAATTATACTTACAATTTGTATTCTCTTACATTTACTTCAACGTTTCTATACTTTAAATGACTGTTAAAATACATTACAATAAGTACAGACTGTCAATGCACAATATTATAGTAGAAATATTAAGCACGTCTAACCACCTCTGTTATACTAAACGACGTATTGACATATTGATAGGGAAAATTCCCTATTTAAACTGACAGATATACAGTTACATAAATTGCCAATTAGTGAGTCTTTTTGCCGATGGAAAGTAGTTTAAAACCAAACTTTAGAACTGTAGAAACATGATGCGTAGGTCAGTGCCATTCTTAAAGAAGTATCCTCACACAGCCTAACACTCTGCTGTCAGGATTGTTACTTCTCATTAGAATTCTGCCTCTTATCTGTCTTCTTACGTCGCTTCCTTTTTACCACATCTGGGGCTCCTGTGCCATATTTCTCGTCTTCTAGCCATCGTTCTAGCGGCGTCATTTCCATGCTGGCTGATTCTAGCTCCAGCCAATTTTCCACTGGCGTCAAAGATTTAGTCTTTTTATTTTTAACATTGTTAAACATTGCATGAACGCTTGAGGGACCATCTTCACTGGAACAAACCTAGAATAATGCAGTAATAATAGATGTAAACTATACGATCTAGTACTTTGCACAATGATTTATAATCAACGAATTGTAAAAGTATTAATTTTATTATAAGTTCTACTAAAAACCAAAATTAGTTAATTATACAACCTAAAAAATGATTGATCAAACATTTTGGTGCTTACTACAAACACGATGAATGCTATGCATATGGCAAACATCGATAGATGTCTACCAATAAAAAAAGCAAAGATAAAAAAATAATTTGTACTTAAACTTACACAAAGAGAGCCCCCCCCCCCCTTTACAACAACACCAATACCACGACCAAATGCCTAATGCCCCCCATTCATTCCTGTAACTGACCTCACTAAGTGAGGCCCGTCTATCCTGCAGATGCACCTCTCCCAGGGACGCCTGTCTCTCCCGCGCAGCCTCTGACTCCGGTTCTACCACAGTGGGCATCTTGCCGGCGAGCAGGAGGGCGACGTCGATCAAGAGCTGAATGACCTCGGCCAGCGTGATTGCAGAGATCCCCATCCAGATGCCGAGGGCGCCACCTATGTCGCTCAGCAGCTGCGAGTACTGCAAACAACATGGCGGCTCACTTATCACTCGTCAGCCATCTTGAATCCACTACAATTATAGATTATAGCCTCCTTCAACAAAGCTCTCTGTTAATGAGAGAGCAGGCAACCACATGGTAGAGTCAATCGAGACTAGTTTAAATTACACAAATATCAATGAATATGCGTATGCATCCATAACAAATGTCTATTGCACTGTAAATTAATAACAAAAAGGCTGGGTTACCAGACAAAAGAATGAAAAAATGTTTACACGGGGATATTACATTGAAACATATCCAATTATGGAGAATGGTTAACGAATGACGTAAAACAGTAGGATTGATGCTTCAAGCATAACTGTCACATGTTTTCAAGCATAACTGTCCAGTGGTAACAACGTACATATCATACACAACAAACGTCTGACAATTCTTTATATAATCTCCACCAAGCAGACCTTTAATTTTTTAACCAAATAGAGAGTCTGGTTGAGGCTACAGGTTAAAATATTGGACAAAAACAAAACGAAAAAACAAACGCGTATGAACGAGATTTGAGATTTGTTTTGAGTTTACCGTGTATAGTTTCAACCAATCCTGACTGGGTGGGTGTCATGGAAGCCCCGTGGCCATTACTGCCATCAGCCACCCACAAGACATACATGTAAGTGTTCACCAATTATCAGTTTCAAAGTGATGATTGAGCTGTGAGTACCGAAAACCGAAGTCATAAATATTGTTTCAGTGTCATCATTTGGAGTATGCCACATGGCTAGTCTGCTAGTTGTCTAATAGCCATCATCATACACGCCACAATGATGATAACTTTTAATGCCCTTCGATGTTGCGATGGTAAAGGCAGCGTTTACGTTCCACCCGATTATATTGTGGTTGCATGAGTCATCCATATTCATGTACTTTACTTACATCATAGGATGGCCTTTCTACTCTTTCTTCATATTTTATTTCTTCGAAGTACACTTCAAGTTTTAGCAGATTCTTCCTACAAAACACATAGGGTATATTTACCGGTTGTATATCAGCACTCTTTACACTAATTACACTGCATCACACGGACTTCGTTTCATGTCGACCATACATGTACATGTACATGCACATAGTATTTATTATAAACCAAAGGTTGTTGTTAATGTGCGTGTACTTTTAGTTGCATAAACTTATTACAATTTCTAACTCAACTTTAGTCTGTACTGTACATACAATTTTTTTTTCTGATGGAACATGAAACATAAGATTTACAAGGTACGGGTGAGGCATGACTTTCACGTGATTGATCACGCTAGCCAATAAAGTGTAAGACCAAGTTATTAGATCCATGCCACGAACTCATCTAGTGGGTCTGTTTGCGGTTACTGGGCTGGGAACCGTGGGTTGGTGCGCCAATATTGAAAACTCTACTTCAAGTTTGTCAAGATTACAAAGTAATCATGCGCATATACTTACAAGCAAAAGTGTCACGTGCACTTACTTACCTGAGGCCGACAGACGACCTGATCACCGCGGCGAGTGTCTCACTGCGCGCGGAGAACGTCTCACGCACTATTTTCTTTGAAAAAAAAAACAAACACACATATTAGATGCAAAGGATCATAAGCAACTGGATCTGTTGATGTAACGCACACAATCCTAGATTAAACATATAGGAGAATTCATTTTATTCTAATAGATAATATCTTTTCAACGCCCTTGTTCAAATGGCTCATTTTGAAGATAAGATCCACTGATGCAGTTGCCTTTGCAAATGATGGATTCTGAATTGATATCTAGTAAGTTAGGCCTAACACTGTAATGAATGGCTATCCACATAAATCAATCTTTTGTCTTACAATCAAAACTTTTTTTAAAATTTCATTAAATGGGCTTTAGCATTAATTCTATGTTACAAATTATAGGTATTTATAACGTTCCAATAAAATTACATTTTTCACTTGATAAAGCATTGAAGATGCGAAAATTCGTGATTTCAAATAAATTTAGTGCCTTTTGGACTTAGTAATTTGTTCTGTTTTAATATAGGTATTTAGCATATAAATTATTTTGGGTTGAGAGTTAAGTTGAGTTGAAACAGGAAACAATGTCAGTTTGGACAGCCCTTTCCCGTTTGTTTACTTGAACGTGTATTCCATATGAAAACACAGCATGGTCCTGCTAAATAAAAAAAAAATTTATTTACCTGCATAACACATATCGTCTACAGAATGAAAAAAAATGCATTGTAACATAATGTCACCCAGGGGACTATTTACCATGTTCGTAACTAAAGCTAGGGGCACAACCGCCTGTGCAGACATTTTAAACAGATTATTCAAGATGTGCTACGTATAATGCAGGTAATAGCGTACTGCATAATGTACTGTCTCCATACTGCCTACCTACGGTCACACGACTGTTTAATTGACCATAGAGAATGTCTGGCCGTATTGGGCACACACTTGATTTCCCTGTTTCTAATAACAGTTTTTTGGCAGTAGGGTGCCAGTAGAAGCCGCTCTTCCGGTTGTGCCCTGGGCCTTAGCTGGAGACATCATACCTCGAACCCCTCGCTGGGCCACTCTGAGCGTGCCGTGGACATGCCGTACATCTCGTCCCTGCATCACGAAACACTTAGTGAGGAAATGCACTAGATAATTTAATCTGGATTGATTTCTAAATAATATCGCTTATAATGACAAATCGAATTAGATCAAAAGTGTTAAAAGAACACAGCGTCATTAGAACAACGTGGACATATAGGCGCTTAAGATATTGCATAAGTATGAAGGTTGTAGTTCATACGGGAATTCAGAAATAATGAAATCTTTAAAAGAAACTTGAAATTGCTCCAGAACCCATACTTTTCTTGGCAAATCTCAGCTGGAACGATTTTGATCTATTGCAAGAAACAAAGAAATTAAATTTCAAAACTTTTATATCTGTATTTTTGTATTATTTAATCCTGGCACTTTATCTGGTATCTCAATGAATAAAAACAGTAAACCAATTTTGAAGATTTTGTCTTCAAAAACAATGATACTATTGATAAAAATGTCGAATATAGAACCAAAACGGCACACTTTAATTGGCAGAGTGCCAAAAATGAACATATATGATTGTTACTGTGTATGTGCACATAGAATGAAATTTTGAGGTCATGGTTCAATGACTATTGAAAGTAGCAAAGAAAGTAGCAAAAATAAAAATGTCTGGAAACTGCTACATAATGCTGTGCTCTATGAGCACTATTCTTTTAGTTGGCAAAGGGCCAACATTCAACATTGGTTGTGGTCACCAGTCCCATTAGACTATTCTATGAAATACGTAAGTCATGTGTCAAGCTAAATATGCCAAAATTGGCCGCCAATGGCCTTTTGGAGTAAACACTTTGTTTGGCAAAGTGCCAAAATTGGACACTGATGATGGTCACTAGGTATATATGCATTGTATGAAATTTGGAACTCATGATTCAAGCTGTATTGAAACTATTGAAGAAAATGACAAAAAATGAACTAAAATGGCCTTCGGGGAAATCGACGGGAAGCGACGCAACAATAGTTGTTAAAATACAGCAAAGGTCAAGACCAATATTGTATAAATGTATTGAATCAATATTTGGCGTATACATAATCTTCAACTTGGTAAGTATCACAAATGTAAATATAAAGCAACAAGACATATATAGTACAAGGGCTACCATTTATCAGAGCCCACATATGGCATAAGTAAATCAGAGTGGAAGGGGGGGGGGGCACTATAATGATTTAATTGTTTTCACACCCTTTGGGTGGTAAAAGTGTTAGCCGCCTAAGGGAGGATGTATATTTTGACACTCTCGACAAAAAATGAAACATTATGGGGAGGGTGTGTATTTTCGGTCAAGTTTCAGATGTTCCATGATTTTATTCCACTCGCTCAAGCTTTTCATATCAGCATATTCCACTATTTGCTATTCAAAAGTGGAACATTGTTCTCTTGTTTTCTTGACCCCGTCCCCTCCCCTACAAAGTGGAAATATTAGATGTGTGACACATAACCAAAAAATATCCACAGAGTGTTTGGCGATATTTATTCAAACATTATTTCTATATATGCCACAAACAATATTTATTATATGTGAGTAATATAAATCATGATATTAAAGTGTGAACTCTGCTGTGTATCTTTTTTGTGCCACATTTGAGTAGTGGAGCTCCCCCATACACTACCTGCACAGCTCGGGACAATCGCACACAATGACCCCCGCGAACAGGTTGTCGTCTTGAAACTCGCTGCACGCCTTGTCTGAAAGCAGCATCATCCACACAGTCTGAACGCACACTTGGCACTTTCTTTGGTACCTAAGGGTCAGTGTATGTGGAAATGTTAATAGAGACTGTGCACAGTCGCCGTTGGGGAAGCCGTTGACGTCACTCGGGATACCCGGAAGTCACCCAACAAAGGAGGCGTAGTCTCGAGCGTAGCTCACTCCTTGGAATGATGTCATATAATGTGCAAAGAGAACTAAATATATTGAATAGATAGAAGACCTACAATTAGCAGAAGATTCATCGTTGATGTACATACAACACAGGTGCGATATCGGGGTTGGGGTAGGTGTGAGCGTGTGTCATTCCACCTTCACCGTCTTTGCGAAATAGCCAATATTTTTTTTTAAGTATGCAACCCACATGAAAAGTAATAAGTCATCCTGGCCTGTAGAGCTGGCACAATTACACCGTGTCTAATGCAATGGATATAATACAAAGCAAACGGAAACCGGTGTTGGATTTATCTTTAATAACAGGTAAAAAAAACACGACTCATTAGTGTGGTGTATTTATTGGCAGCTGTGTATGTTACAGCGAACGCCACAGTTTGTCGTCCAGACTTGGACACCGAATCTGCCCAGGGCATTACGGAGGTTCATATGATCTGCGTTTTATGTCTCCATCGATTCAAATTCAACATCCGTGTAATGGGTTATCAACATTTAATGGGATTGTCGTTTGTTACTATCGGCTCATTCGTCACCGGCATTTGTATTTGATCGGTGTCAGTAACTTTGCTCACCACCCAAAATCACGTGGCACACGGCAATATGATATAAATGTATGGAACGACTCTGTTTAAAGAAAACCATCCTGTCGTATTGGTGTAGTCGAATTCTGGTGCACACGTGAAACTGTTTGCGCTCGCTCATATTGCAAGGAACTGCTGCTTCTGTTGGTAACAGATTCACTAGAGTCGCAAGTCACGAATGCCCCAGAAAAAGACGTCTGTTCACCTTCCCTTCTAGGAAGCCTGCCTTAAGTAACCACATGAAAGAGGTCGTCCGTACCTTCCACGCCGCAGACGACGACGTTACTGGGGTTGGGCAACATGGCGTCTGCGCAGCCACATTCCCTGATCTTGATGTTCTGCAGGCACGACTTTTGGCACGCCTGGCGAAAAGTGTAGCATTGCTGTTTTTATCATTATTGACATGGCTAAGAATCGTGTATGTAGGTGTACACTAGTTTTCCTTCGCATGTTCATCTATCGATATCCATCTGTAAAAACTAACTTAAGGATAATACTATAGTAAATTATTTTTAACAACTACAATAGATTAGAAAATAATATATAACGCCCAAATTTTCCCTGTGCACGTCCCCTGGATCTCCCAATGCTATAGACTATCACATATAAGACAATCACTCATACATTTTCCACTATAGGAGGTTAGCCCATGAACATGGCGTGCTACTCACCCGGATGGAGTAGGACTTCTTGTAGAGCGTGGGCTGCTCCACCTCGGAGCAGTTCCGGTACGGCTTATACAGAGCGTGGCGCACCTGCAAAAGCAGCAACAGGTCTATTGTTAGTTTGTAGTCAGGACATATACAAAATGTAACATTATTGCATAACAACTTCAGCTTCATACTAACTGCCAATGCGGCTCTAGGCTTAATTCTAGAACATACACCTAAACGAAAGAGATCGCTATGAATTTCCTTTAAACATTCGTAATAGAGAGGGCGGGGACAAGGAGGTTTGTCGGTGGTGGGGTGGGATGGGGTAGGGGGTATTACAATGACAATCTTTATTAAAAAGTTTGGTGGGGGAGGGGGTATCAATATGGAAAAGGGGTGGAACTTTGTAAATACTGGACTCGTCAACGCACCGATCAGCCGTCTTTTATTGGAATACTAAATTGATGAAGAAACATTTTAGTAGACAATATTGTGGCAAACCCTGCGCATAACGGTTTGCTCCCGTGGTTTTTTACAAGGTTTCTCTTCTGGGATTTTTGTAGATTTCACAGGGCGATTGTAATGCTTCTAAATCCCAATCTGCATTACCAGTATCAAAAGTTCTTGGAGTTGCTCGTAACATTTCATATTAAAACAGAAAAGATTATACAGTAAAAAAGGTACGAAACTTTATTTAAATCACAAATTTAAATCACTTAAGAAAGGATCGATGATGCGAAAATTTGTGATTTTAATGAAATTTTGTATATTTTTGCTTTATTATCTGTTCTGTTTTTTTCTGCATTACCAGGAACCGCCTAGGAAACGCCATCTGATTGTGTGAGCTTCCGTCGACATGCACCTACCAGCCTGAGCTTGACTGACGTCTTGGTGCCCGGGCTGACCTCAAAGCCGTCATCGGGGAAGGGCTGCTGGTCCTGGCGGTGCACCATCACCCTGAAGCCGGCCGAGTTGGACAGCGTGGGTACGTACTCTGCCTGCTCCACGTACAGCGTCAGCGTCAGGCCTGTGGCGGGAGTAGGCACGTTAGCGGGCTGGCCAGGACAGGGTCAGGCTTGAGCGGGAATTCAAGACAGTCAGGATTGCGCCGTCTAGATAGGACAATGTATACAAAATAGCTATGTTGATTGAACTATTGCGGCATATGTAAAAGCACATGCGCTTTTGTTGTCGAGTGTATATAGGTGATTGGACTCCTGACCAGATGATCGTGAGTTTGATTTCCGGTCGGTTTTGATGGTGGGCGTTGAGCAAACTCATCCGTGAACAGTTGCACACTGAGCTATAGTGTCCACACGTTAAATAGGTACAGGTCAGGATGCTAATGTAAGTGATGAGCACATCTGTGCTACTGTTGCGATGTGTTGTATGCTCCCATGGGAGTTGAGAAATATAAAGTGTGACAACGAGCTTGTGTGACTCGTGTGAATGTGGGGTTGTCTGATGATGCAGAGCCGGGACTTAAGAAAACCAACACATTTACCCATTAACATGTATGTAAATAGAAGTAATTCACAGGTGCTC
>CM032666.1:2794080-2811611 GCA_019095985.1 Streblospio benedicti
CCGCTAGAACGATGGCTAGAAGACGAGAAATATGGCATAGGAGCCCCAGATGTGGTAAAAAAGGAAGCGACGTAAGAAGACAGATAAGAGGTAGAATTCTAATGAGAAGTAACAATCCTGACAGCAGAGTGTTACGCTGTGTGAGGATACTTCTTTAAGAATGGCACTGACCTACGCATCATGTTTCTTTAGTTCTAAAATTTGCTTTTAAACTACTTTCCATCGGCAAAAAGACTCACTAATTGGCAATTTATGTAACTGTATGACTGGCAGTTTAAATAGGGAATTTTCCCTTTCAAGATGTCAATACGTATAACAGAGGTGGTTATGTGTTTAATATTTCTTCTATAATATTGTGTATTGACAGTCTGTACTTTTTGTAATGTATTTCAACAGTCATTTAAAGTATAGAAACGTTGAAGTAAGTGTAAGCAAAGACAAATTGTTACTATAATTTTAGTGCAATTCGTAGTAGTTTATATTCTAAATTTGTCAATACATTTCCATAAAGCCGCTATTAAAGATTGTGTGTATAAGTAGAAACAGGGCTGCTGTGTCTACGGCGTTTTCCACATTTAGTGACAACCTTAAGGTGGAAAACCCACAGCAACGGATGGCCGCCGTACGGCTGCCATACGGCAAATCTGCCGTACGTCGATCATAAACCCACAGTTTTGCCGTGCGACTGCCATACGGCTCTGTAATCAGCACACCTGATTTCTTTAGAAGATCGTGATTTGCTGTAAGGCTCTGTTTGATACCAATCCGTCAGTTTGGGTTTTTGCCAAATGCCGTCACTGATTCCATAAGTTTAGAGTGCAGTACGGGCAGTGGGACTCATTTGATTGCGCACCCACTGTTATTTTCAGGCGATAAGTTATATATCTTTTATTATTTCATGAACTATTTCGCCGTAAATGAAGCATTTATTAACGCTATGTAAAATGAAATAAATCAACTAATATGATGCACATACAATATGCAATGAACCTTTCACAGCAAATCTTATATAAATTCATTATTTAGCAACCATATACAGGTCAAGGAGTTGGTGGTTTGGGGAAAGTTACGCAATATTAGTCAGAAATGGAAACTGATTTTTCGCTTCGGAAGAACACAATGTAATATCTAAAACATAATTTAATGTCTCCCCTCTCAAAATGTGCATGACATGGAAATAAAAATATGAAGAGTTTTTTATTATCTTTGATTAGTTTGAGAGTTTAAAAGAAAATAAGTGTACATAAAAGGATTATACTTCAAGATTTGAGTTGATGCTGAAGAAACGAAATGTAATGTTTTTGTTTGTGTTTTTTTTAAAAAAAAGCACACACACAAAACACAAACGAAAAACAATCATATTCCCGTATTCATTTTCCCGATGTTTTGATTATACATACTCAAAAAACTAAATACTACAACTTTATTTCTGGCATGTTTCAGGTCTACGACCCCTTTTCAAATTTTATTCAGATGTTGATGTTACAGATATTACTATGATTGTATTAAACAACACTATATTTTTAAAAAAAAATCTATGCACTTGCATTAGTACATCTTTGCTATAAGTAATTACATTATCTTGAAATACAATAATATTAAACATATCAAACAGTGTATCACTTTTTCTTAATAGAATGCGCATTACCAGATTACACCACAATGAATGCATTAAAAGATGACATCTGATAATATGTGGATAAAGAAGGTGACATCGAACCTTGCACATCCGGCGTGGTGCAGGGATGCATTGCATTAAACATCATTTTGAACACGTTTTGGGGCAGTTGGGTCGAGGAACAAATTATATATGTTTTGCCGCAACCCTGTTCATGTCATACGTCTGCATCAGTGAATCACCCCACCTACTTAATGGAAACAAAAAAAGTGAAGAAAACATGGAATGAATAGGAGAAAAGAACAGGAAATTGGCATTCGGTCCACCTCTTAACCCCATGGCCAAACAAAATGTATAAACAAATATGGCCGACATGTGACAGTAGAGCCTCAGTGTCGCCATGAACTATACGCGCCAAGATGGGCGTTCACCCCGGGCTGTAGGTCACCGGGTCATCGGGTCACGTGACACGACAGGAAGACCAATATTGGCTCTATGTTCTTCACACACTACAGGAGAAAACGCAAACACTGTGCAGATGTATAGGAATCTAAAAACGTACTTTCCAAAGCCAGCATAAAACTAAAGTTTAAACAAAGTTGTGCCGGCTATTTGCTTAATCAATACAGTGAAACTTCCAATTCTACCACCTCTCGATAGAGAACGCTTGGATATAATCATGTGTCGATATATGAATATCTTGACCAAGTTTAGCTTAAAAATACTAAATGATAAAAGGTAATGTTTTCTGAATGGCGATGAACATAAAATGTTTGTATATCATTATCGTCGCCCAGCCATGCAAAACATTGTGAACGTGTTAGAAAAAATTGTGTGAGATAGTGTTGCGACGAGACAGTGTTGAAGTAACGATGGTGCTGTTCTTTGCATGATGCTCCTAGATCGCAAGAAGTGGTCAATTTAAAGAGCCGTTTACTACAGTACTAATATATACATGTCACTAGCATACACAGTGACTAGGGGTTCCCTTCTCACAGTATCAAGGAAAACAACAGCAACAACAAACAACAGAAATGGCACTTCACAGTTAATTTGCATTTTGGTGTGTCAATGGCACAACACTGTAACTCCAAAATAGTCAGTCAGGGCTCTTAGTGTCTCCTTTATCTTGATAAAAAAACAACACTCATGATATAACGTGAAGTAAACTCCACGCTATAAGGAATACGAAATATAATGGTGAAGTGTCCGCATTATTGAGGGGTCTCCATTAGGAGAAACATATTTTAGATATATATTGCAGACGGGATTATGAAAGAGTGTCCCTAATTGCAACTTTTACCTATTATTGTGGTGTCCACATAACCAGCGTTTCCAGCATATCCTAGTCAAATCACCAGCTGTCTTCAAAGGAGAAAAAAGGGTCCTTTACGAGATAGTTTTGTTCTGCTTACAAATATTTAGTTCTAACTGCGAATAGAACAAGCCAGTGGCAGATCCAAGAGTTTGTGGACGGGAAACAATCCGCTCTTACACGTAATGCACACGCTGCTTGACCTAGGTGGTCTAGTCCCCCGTAAGAAGGATGAAGACATGACAGACAGAGCGGCCTCCCACCCACAAAACCAAATTGCAAGTCTCCAGCATCAATTAATCTATCACACAGGCCTCAAAGTGCAAGAGCAAGTCAACGTGGTAATATCTTCTTTGATATGAGATTGTATCTAGAGAAGCCAGAAGAAGTCACACTTCTCGTTTGCAATTCAGCAAAAGCTATTAGGTATAACGTCTTTTGAAAAACTATACACAAGTATAAGTATCCATTATGGGCCAGCTCTCATGTGACAAGCACACACACAAATTTGAACTTGGCTGTGATAAAACAAGTTGCATTGCCATATTATTCTAATAACCAATATTATTCTAGTGAGACCGTGATTTTTACCTGTCTCTTCAGCATTTGTTTTTTGTCTTCTCATAATTTTCCTTATTTCGGTTGATGATGCTAGTATGACAAGTTAACACATGTTCAATTAATGAGATATTCTTCTTCAAAGCAGTTATTGCTAAACATATTTTTAATACAAAGTATATAGTTTTATACAGTATATAGTTTAATGCTAAACAATGGTAAACTACCATAGCAGCAATGCATTGACTGATTATTAGAAATGTGATTATTTTAGCTTTATTCTGAAAATTATTCCACAAGGTTATCATGGTTGTAAGACCAAAAGTAAAATTGAATCACTCTTTTAAGCTAGTAAAAATATGCATGCTGACCGTATCAAACCATATCAGTAAACAATTAGATAATCACGGAAGAACAACATATCAATTTTTATGTATTACGTAAAATTGCATCTTTAGATTTTCAGCAAGAGTTTCATCTGAATCTTTTTAAATGCTCGTAAGTCAACGTTGTTCAAGGGACGCCGTGTTCTTTGAACACTTTTGATCTGGTTGTAATGGTGTCTGACTCTTATCTATCAATGTTTAAAATAGAATAATCAGTTGCACGTCCAAGATAGATTGCAAGTAGTCCTGAAAGAAAATGCGTTTTATACAAGAAGACTTTGTTATTGTGTTGAATCTCTTGTTTGTGTATGTACTGGTGCACTGATATTCCATATTTATATATTATATTTGTTTATGTGACCCCAGGGACAAATTTAAACAGTATTGATAATTTTAAACTTGACAATTTTTGCCTGTCTCTGGGTCAAGGTCAAGTACAGGTGGCAGCACTGGCTGATAACATTGATGTTAACAACAGCTTCTGAATTGCTAAAAGTTTGATCACATTCAATTACGGAAAATGGACGACCGACCCAACAGTGGTAAATATAGACATACTACTATAGCTAGAGCAGGCTGGGCTATATAACATTTCAAAATGAATGCATGAATGATTCTAAAAATAAAATGGGCAGGCAGGCTAGGCAAAATAGAATAAACGATTCAATAAAATGGACACATGTCAAACAACCAGACAAATGAATGAACGAACAAATGATCAAAAACATAAATCTACAATTTTTATTCAACATCAGTAAACACAACTCAAACGACACTTACTGTTCCTCTGGGCATATGTGTGCGTGCGTGAGCGTATTTGTGCGTGTGAGTATGATCTTGCACGTGTGTCCTTGTACATATGTGTAGGCCCTGTGTGTGTGCGTACACGAGCCTGTGCGTAAAATGTGTTTGTAGCCTCAGGCAAAAGCCACTCTGAAAATCAAATGTCAACTATGTCAATCAGATATCTGATACACAGAATGGCAATTGGCAATACTGTAGATTCATTGCAGATTTCACCTGGACAGAAGACTTTGTAGTCAACGACGCCGTGAAAACGGCGTTCGACGTGAACGGATACGTCATTCTGAGGTACAACAACGTACAATAATATCATCCGTTTAAATATAAATGTATGTCCAAACATTCTAGCTACAATTTCAAACAATAAGCAATTTGTATCCGAGAGCAAATGCATGTAATTTGTGTTTTTAAATCTCAGCAAGAAGGTGGTAGATCTAGGTTTTAATACGGCCAATCCCCTCACATTGCCTATGAGATCATCTTGCGTGTTCCGCGTTCTAGGAAGTTCCTGTCTCCTGAAGAGCTGCGGAAGCTAAAGACAAACCTGGAGAATGATCCCATGATGAAGATTGAAGAAGTTAAACGAAACGACGGCGCAGGTAAGTGCAGAATTTTGCAGATACTGCGTTTTGGGGTTAGTGAAATATTTTCCAAAGTTATTAAGTGTATAGAACACACGACCAGCAGTGAACGTGTCATTGGATCACCTGAATAAGGTAGTAGGCCAACGACATACACGGTAGACAGTAGGCCATGATTTTCAAACTACTGTTGTTTTTTAATAGATTGTTTTTGGTACAGAAATATGCAATTCATATAGGGCTGGTATATACTTGTAACATTTCAAACTGTAACACATTAATCTTAATTTCCTTTCGCAATTTAAAACCTGTACAGCAATTTCTATGGTAAACAGTGAAATAAAGGAAATATGTTTGTGTCATTGTATACCGAAATCTAGCAGTACAAACCAATTATCACATAATTCCTTTCTTAAATATCGCGTGTACGTTAGTGTTGGTTTCTGCCGCCAGGCGGCCAGAGCAAGAGCGTCATGTGGAACACGCCGGCTAATGACGTCACAGGCGCCATCGCCCGGAGCGAGAAGCTGGCGGGAACCGTCGAGAAGGTGAGAGATTCGTTCACAAGTAGGTCACGACCGGTCCTTGTCCGTCTCCTGAAAAAGGGAGGCTGTGACTGCTGCTTGTGGGTTGACGGGCCCGTAATTTTGCACACGATGTACTCGTGTACATGTACTAGACGCATGCAGCATCGCTCAGTATACAAGCCTGTGTAAACCCAGAGCTTTCATTTGCTTTTAGTCCTTTTGAGAGTCAAGAAAATTCTTTGCATAATTTTACTGTGTGATAATAGACGACAAAATACATTGAAAAAAATATGACTCCACATTAAAAACACGAGACAACGCGCCCATTAACAAACAAAACATGTTAATGCAGTATCAGACGGATTTGGTTTGTTTCAACATTATGCGACTCTCTGGCTATAGTTTTTGTCACTTATCCATATAAATATTGCCAGAAACACGGTAGACCATTCGTGAAGTTGCAGACACAAGCGCGAACGATATCTACCTGACTACACACTTAGCTGTAGACATACACGTAAGTGCACATCAAAGACTCGTGCAACAAACTTCTCACATCACCGCTTGGATCACAAAAAGAAAAAAGAAAAGAAACATAAGCGGGGATCATTCCAGTAATACATATAACTCCACTCGATATCTTCCCTATTCACCTTTCCTGTCTACTTCAGCATATCACCAGTGCCTAATAAGACTATCTCTTCACACTCTCTCATCTCAGGTGTGAGGTGTAACAGACACTCAGTCACGCACACACGTCCATACCTCATGTTGTATTTGCTGTGCAATGACGTCTACCACTAACACACCAATTTAATCCCTCCCACAATGCCCACACGTGCAACACCCCTACACACCCTCGCCCCCCAAGACGAGAACTGATCTAACTCCCTAAGTCCCCCCCCCGCCCCCATATTGATACACTCCTCCCTCTCAGATGAGAACTGTTCTATCTCCCTGCCTCTACCCTAGCTGCTGGGCGGCGAGGTCTACCACTACCACTCCAAGGTGATCACGAAGGAAGCGCACACGGGAGGTCAGCATCTGTGGCACCAGGACTACGGGTACGTCGTGTCTCACACCTGGACAGTCATAACTACGGGTATGCTTAATGGGTGAATCATAGATTAACATGGTTAACAACATGAGAATGGCGGACATAAGCATTTGGTCTTTGGCCTTCCTAATCGAGCTCCCTCCCAGAAGACTACGGCCAAATTGACTAACCTACCTAATATGGTGTCAACTCATCTTAATTTGACTTGGAAGGATAAATGAGTTCATGAACATCTCCCACTCATATTTAGTGTAATGTATCATATCGTGATGAAATATGACCAGGCATTGACACCAGTGACAGAGGGTCTTAATGAAAATCCATTCACCAACATTTTCCCTAAATCCCCAGTCACCAACACATTTTATTGTCTTTCACCAATCCCCAGGAATTGAGATTGAATAGGTTCCATCACATATCGCACACTGAAATACGGGCAATTCACGATTCACGCTAAAGATTAAGGGCAAATCACCAATCACCGCCATTGTAATGAGCAGATAACCAGTGACCAATAATAGGTTCCATCACAGTTCACGCACTTAAATACAGCCAATTCACAACTCCCGCTCAAGATTTATGGAAAATCACCAATCACATGTTTGCTGTTCTCACCAGGTACTGGTACCACAACGGGGTGGTGCGTCCCGCCATGGGCACAGCTTGGCTCGCCGTGGACGCTGCCGACAGGACCAACGGCTGCGTGCAGGTACGAGGCACGCACACACACACACATACACATGAACTGAGTGTGGTTGTGGGTTCGATTCCCGGTGGCGGGTGCTGCCGTTTGAGGAACCGATATGTCTACTAAACACATGCTCGACACCCACAGTCGGACGTAGGACTAAGGCACCATCGGTTGTTGTAGGCGTTTTATTTATCAGCGGGAAATCCGTGGTACAGCACCCAGTAATCGGTAAGTGTCCAACATATGCCCTCGTTTGTAGACGGTTGTCTGTTAGGCAGGGAACGTCGCCCGATGGTTGGCCGCGCTGTTCCAGCATTGGCGCATGGTTGTGAAGCACACTCATCTGTAGCGGTGGTTTCAAAGACAGTAGTGACATCAGTGGTTTTCATGGCGGTAGTAGCTTCAGTGGTTTCCATGGCAATTGTGACATCAGTGGTATCCATGGCAAAACTTGTCAACTATCGGCATACAAACTAATGGACTGAGACAACAACAAAAAAGTTTGGTTACAGTCATCTAGATGTAACCTAAGAATACGTTCAGGGGTAAATGGGTAGGGCTGTGCCACTTAAAGTCCAAAATCATTCCCTTTAGTGAAACCAGTGAAACTATGGAAATGATACCCCTAGTGAAACCACCTGGTGAAAACAACGGGGTATTATCCCACGGGGATTCTATGTGATACTGTAATGAAAACAAGATTTACTACAACTTATATTTATTTGTGCCTTTTTATGGCTCAATAATGCAAAATCATGTGAAAAGAGAGTTAGATATATGGTTGAAAAGGTGCCCCATAGTGAAACTGAGTGGTGGAAAAAGTGACCCCTATCAGTGGCAAAAGCTGTCGTGTTGTCTGTCCTTCCATCCGCCTGTTTCTGCACACCTCCCCGCCTTGTTCCAGCTGCTGTCGGGCTCGCACGCCGCTGGCCGCGTAGACCATGTGCGGCTCGGGGACCAGCTGGGCGCCGAGCCGCGGCGCGTGGAGTGGGCAGAGCAGGAGTTCCCACTCGTCTACCTAGAGGTAAGGGACACTGCAGGTGGGGGGGGGGGGCATTTAGTTTTGATATAGTGTGGACATTTAGCCCCTTGACTTTAACCAATCATTGAAAATGGAATGCTGTCAAACTTGATTAACAGTGTGCGCCCAGTCGAAAGGTGGATTACGATTGTGAACTGTCTCTCTTGTTAACTTTCAAAATTGAGCATACATGCTTGTCCCGCACCCTACCAATAATGATGATCCGTTCCAAATGATTGGGCAATATGAAGGATCAGAAGGTCCCACCTTAATAGAGATCGAACGGTGCTACTGAAATAAAGTCTATAGTGTCTTCCATTAGGTATTTTTGTTGAACTTGGGACTAATTCTATAATAGTTTAAATACATAGGTGATCTTTAATACCAATATAGACGCGGCTTCAAATATGGGTGCTGTCTGATCCTCTGATCGTAGCTTTGCAACATTCGTAACAGGCTGACTGTACTTTTACAACATTTGTAACTGTGTGACCCTAGATTTACACTATTTGTGACTGTCTAACTGTACCTTGATGTTTTTTGTGACCGTAGTTGTATGACATTTGTGACTCTCTAACCTTAGTATTATGATATTTTTGTGCATAGCATTACGGCATTCATGACTGTGTGACCCTCGCTGTATGATAGGCCTATACGTGATCGTACTTCCTCAGCAGTTGGCGCAATATTTGCGACTTTCTAGCTTTAACTTTCTATATTATACAATGTTTGTGACGTCTCTCTCCCCTGCAGCTGTCTCCAGGTGACGCAGCGTTCTTCCACTGTAACGTGCTGCACTGCTCAGCTCAGAACAGGAGCGAGCACCGGCGCTGGGGCTTCCTCGTGTGTTACAACCGCGCGGACAACAACCCGCGCGTGCAGCACCACCATCCACAGTACTTCCCACTTAACAAGGTGGGGCATGCACGCACACACACGCACACACACACGCACCACCACCACCACAGACAGTACTTCCCACTAAATAAGGTGGGGCACGCACGCACGCACGCACGCACACACACACACACACACGCACCACCACAGTTACTTCCCCTCAACAAACATCCATGTATAAACCTATGTATAATGCCATTACATGTCTTGCACGCCGTTTTATTGGCACTTCGTGCAAGCACCAAAGCGTAAGCTCCGTATATGAAATATTCCAACATAAGCGCTTCTCCCCGCACACTTTGCACACAATTACGTACGAGAGAGAGCACACCATTTAACCCCCGGGTTTTAAACTAGGGGCGCATCTTAAGGAGGTCCATTTAACACCCAAGCACCCTCCCCGGGTGTCCTCTTAGTACCAGAGTTCATAACTGGGAGACCCTCGAGGGAGACCGCCAGTGAACTGTTTGTTATCAAACCATAATCACCTAATTTCTACGTTTCATTAAAGGTGTCTTAGATCACGACTTTTCAGCGTTTCTTGTATGACGTCACAGGTGCCCAACTCGGCCATCTTGGAGGCGCAAGTAGACGCGAACCACGCGGGCCGGGACTACTTTGTGGGGCTCGGCGGTGATGTGGCTATTGCAGCAGCAGCCGACAAACAAGTGCGCGCCGAGTCGCAGTAAACACAGATTGTTGGTGCTGTATACATAATAAAATGCCCATGGGGCAAAATATAACAATGCCCTGCTTTACCACATAATTATCAGTAATTGCATGTTTTCAAATCAATAGGATATGGCCGTAAATTGTTCTGGGCTTTCATTCTTTCTCTATTTCAGATCAATTGTAGAGCATTTTAATCGTCTCTCTGCGTGGTCTATAGCAAGCAAGTTCCTACCACTGGATTGACATAGACAGGGTTTACAACACTAAGCTGCATTTGACAATATCAAGTGGTTCTGACGGAACTCAAACTTGCGCCCCCAAATTCAGATGATAACTGACCAAGCGTGTAGTCTGGGCGTTACAGAGACAACGGTTCGTCCATGTAACCTTATAACAGCTCCCTGTGTGGGATGATGGTATCATTCTCTTCTCATAACTTTGGGGTCGTGAGTCCGAGTCCCGTTAGGGCGACTTGATGTAGTTACATGGAAGTTTAGGGTTGTAAAACCTGTATTCAGCTATGGCAATACAGTGGTAGGAACTTGCTTGTTATAGACCACACAGAGAGAAGATTAAAATTGAATTCGCAAGCAATCTTGGAGAAAACACATTGAAATTTTAGAGAAAGGATAACACGTAAGAACTAGAATACTAAGAATTACAATTATATTAATTGTTTGTTTCAATAGCATTGTACGTATGTGGCTTTAATCCACCTATCTGTACGTTAATTACGATTGCTAATAGTCATTAACCAATGTTAACGTTCAAATTACAACGTCGGTGGATCGCATAACAGATGTCTAAACTCTATAGCCAAAACATCTACACAATTTCTAAACGTAAAAAGGTTATGGTGAGTTTAGGTACACTGAAAAGCTGTAGCTCTTTCAATTTTAGTGCACAACTGCATAGCCTATTCTTTTCATTTCTGAGGAAACGTAAAGTTTTAAATTTCCTAAGTGAACATGTGGTTTGTTCACATTTAAATGGCTCTGTCATGATAGATGCAAGTTGGTAGTGAATAGATTTATTACTGAGTTTGAACATCAAGTAAATTTAGGATAGTTTTATGACTTTTTGGAGGAAATGTGGTTAAGTGTACTGAACATTTACAGCATAATTAAACAAAAGACCAGGAAGATACAGTATCGTATGTGTAGTTCATGTAGCTACAATTGCAATAATGGATTCTGTCACTGAAGATAAAGATGTATAAATTAGAAAAGAAAAATTACTAAACTAGCACCAGAGCCGAGACATACGAAGCCCACAGACCCCGTTGATCGCGGTTCGCGTAAGTACCCGTCAACTATGCTTTTGTCTGTGATGAAATTGAACTAGATCCACCTACAACGGCGAGCACATCATCAAAACTGCCGGATACAGATGGAGCGAACAACTCACGACAGTCGTGACGGCTTGGTCTGGATGGTCGCTCGTCCGTCAGAACACTACACATACGAGATTCAGAGCGAAGAAACGCAGCCGAATCCTCGCTGTGAAAGAGAGCAACAGGACGGGCACCTGCTCGCCAACAAGAGCGTCAAGAGTCTCCAGACAGAGTTCGCCAAATTGCACAGGTAAATTGACATTATCATTCATGTTCAACGTTTTGTTAATGTTTACCAATTTGTAAAACATTTTAATGGAATAATTCAAAATATTACCTTTAAATCAATTAAAAATTGAAATAGTACCCTATACATATAATTCGTTGTTAGTTGGTTCATCTTTGGATCAATCCGCGTACTATTTTCCTATGTTTGTATACACTGTGCATAGTAATATTTGCCCTGCGCATCACCATATTGAGGGCAAAATGGCTTTTGACATTGGCCATAATTGTAATAGCTATTTCTTTTATTTGTCGTGTAGGCTGTACTGCGCCCGTTAAGTAAAACAGCTTGTTTATTGTGTATTTCACATCTGTCAGTTGTCTTTACTTACATGTTATGCTGTGTTCAGGTCCGGTCTTGAGGAAAAGAATGAAACGGTGGAGCTCTCGTCTTTCAAAAAGGTAAATACTTCATGGCTATACTGTTGAAAATTTATCTTGAACCGAACTTCAGCATTAATTAAATCCGATGTGCATGTCTCTTACGAAAATAGTGTATAAGTGGATTTCTTGCCATTTAAAAATGGAAACGCTGGAAGCGCAATGTTGTGAAATCGTGCAGGATGTAGAACTTTGGAGACGATCCATGAAAACCGTAAACAGTAATTGAAATTTCATAACTGCTTATTTAATATCTATATTTACCAAAGTAAAACCCATCGTTTTTCTTCTCTATTAAGTGGATAGGGGATCGTTCACAAATGGCTTCGCACGGTTGGGCCGGGGGGCGGGGCGAGGGGGTGCAGCTAGAGATGACAAAAGTTGACATGGAAGGGGTGGTGATGGTGAGCGGGGGTGTTTAACACCTGGGTGATGTCACCCCTTTTGGAGAGAAAAAATTGTAGTTATTTGATAGTATTTTAACTTACTATCTGGGATGTTAAGTGAGTTGTGATATACATGTATCTACTTGTTGAAGTTGCAATCTCATTGCCATGTTCCCTTTATGTCCTCAATACATTTGTAAAATTATCTAAATTACAGAGCAAAATGTCATCGCGATATCATATCCCGCCTCAGCTGCTGGCCCAGAACTGCAGCGCTCAGTACCTGGCCCGGCTAGACGCGGACTACAGCGGCTGGGACCTCACGCGTATGTGCTCGACGTGCTCAACGTCCTACATGGCTGGTAAATACTACGGTTGGCAAGTATGTTTAAACTGAGTTTAACTATAGTAATTCCATTTCTATCAAATAATTTTAAATCAACAATTAAAGGCTATACTACACTGAAAACTAAACAAATATAAATACATCTAAATAAACTTATCATTTATATGTGACTAACACTCTCCTAGAACCAGCGGCAGCATCAATGAGCGCATGGTGACCCGTGGAGGCCGGTTCTACCCCACCACCACCAAAGTCTTCTACGGCTAGGACTTTGCCATTTGTGAGGAAAACGCCGCCAACTTCCAAAGAGTACAAGACAAGATGTTATTTCAAACAAAATAGTGTTGAAATAACAATGGTCTCTGTATGATGGTCATGATCGCAAGAAGTGGTCATGTAAAATCCACACTATAAGGAATACTAAATTTAATGGTGAAGTGTCCCAATTATTGAGGTGTCTGCATTAGCAGAAACACATTTTCAACGATATATTGCAGACGCGATTATGAAAGAGTGTCCCCAATTGCATCTTTTACCTATTAGTGAGGTGTCCACATAACCAGCGCTTCCAGCATATCCTAATCAAACCACCAGCTGTCTTCAAAGGAGGAAAAGGCGTCCTTTACGAGATAGTTTTGTTCTGCTTACAAATATCTAGTTCTAACTGCAAATAGAACAAGCCAGTGGCAGATCCAAGTTTGTGGACAGGAAACAATCCGCCCTTACACGGAATGCATACGCTGCTTAACCTATATGGTCTAGTGCCCCGTCAGAGGGATGACGACATCTGCCCTAAGAGCGGCCTCCCACCCACAACCCCAAATTGCAAGTCTCCTGCATCAATTAATCTATCACACAGGCCTTAAAATGCAGGAGCAAATAAACGTGGTAATGTATCTAGAGAAGCTAGAAGAAGTCACACTTCTCGTTTGCCGTTCAGCAAAAACTATTAGGTATAACGTCTTTTGGAAGACTATACACAAGTATAAGTATCCATTATGGCCCAGCTCTCATGTGACAAGCACACACACACATTTGAACTTGGTTGTGATAAAACAAGTTGCATTGACATATTCTTCTAATAACCAATATTATTCTAATAAGACAGTGATTTTTACCTGTCTCTTCAGCATTTCTTTTTTGTCTTCCCATAATTTTCATTATTTCGGTTGATGATGCTAGTATGACAAGTTACATGTAACACATGTCTAATTAATGAGATATTCTTCTTCAATGCAGTTATTGCTAAACATATTTTTAATACGAAGTATACAGTGTAATGCTAAGTATATACATTGGTTAAACATTGGTAAACTATCATAGCAGTAATGCATTGACTGATTAATAGAAATGTGATTATCTTACCTTTATTCTGAAAATTATTCATCAAGGTTATCATGGTTGTAAGACCAAAAGTGAAATTGAATGACTCTTTTAGCTACTAAAAATATAGTGCATACTGACCGTATCACACCATATCAGTAAACAATTAGGTAATCACAGAACAAACAACATATCAATTTTTATGTATTACGTATAAGCAAATTGCGTCAGACTCTTTAGATTTTCAGCAAGAGTTTCATCTGAATCTTTTTAAATACTCATTATAGAACATGTCTAACAATAAGGATAAGAAAGGTAGAACATATTTTCTGGCTCCAGTAAAAGTTACAATTTCAACTTATTTTTAAAAAGCATACTATGGACACAAAAATGTGTCAAAGGTACAGATAACGTTATTTTAGGATGTGACTTTTCTCTTGTATTAATAATTGCTTTGATTTTTACAAATTACACCTTGTTGTGGAGGTTTGTTGTGTAGGGAATAATCCTATCTTATCATAAATTATGGTTTGAAATACAAGTAGTTGGTATTCATAACATCTATCATAATACGAAAACTATTGATGATAAAAGGTTAATTTCTAACAGGATATTATCCTTTATTGTATATATTATAATAAACATTACAAGTATGAAATTGATTATTTATCACTGATAACCTCATAGATGAGCAACGAATGAGTTACTATTTTATACTATGGGCTGGTGCTCACAAAATGTTTTATAAAGGGAAAAATATTGTTGATTGGAGGTTCATTCAAAATATATCATACTTCAGTGTACGTATGATCATAAACTTTGGAAAGCTGTAAATTAATTACTTTTCCTGATATCCTTTCTTGTCGCCTTAATTTTTACCAGAACCTCAAATCTTCACCCTGAACATCAAGTGCTCACTTTTTTGTTCAACCTTGCAGTACCATGGCCTGATATTATATAGCGTGCAAATGTTGAAGGAAAAATATAATTACAAAAAGCAAAGTGAATAGTCATGGATTAGTGCAAATATTTCTTTTTAAAAGCATCTATTTAAATATTGTAAATCTATATCGGTGACCTTTGATCATATTTTAAAATTTACATTTTTGTTACATGTACCTGCAAATAGTTATAAAGTAAAATGTTTGTTTTTAAATTAACAGTATGTAGAGACGTCTCATATACGTTTTATATGTTGGGTTTGTAGGAAAAAGTAGAGCCGGGTTCCTCAACCGTATCAAAAATGTTAAAATAAAGAGCAAGAAACTTGAAGAGCCAAAAGGATGTGGTAATGTACAATTATTATAACGTACTTTTTTGGCATTAATTAACCATAATCAGTACATTAGGGGTCCGGTCGGACCCCAGGGGTATACTTTTCGGATATCTTTTTATCCGCTTGGTATTCTATTCCTTTTAAGTTAGTTGTCACCTTATATCTTGTCTTTATCAGGTCTGAAGAAAATCTGATTTGGTTAAATAGTAGGATGTACATAATTAATATTTGATTGGGGTCCCTACGGACCCCACAATCGTTGAACACAGAAAATGCAGGGTGCATTGAGAAACGTTCGATTGGGGTCCTTTCAGGAAGTTGGCAGCTCATATCTTTCCATCATCAAAATAAAAGTGAGAATTATCTTATTTGGTTAAACATCAGGCCTAATACAAAAGCAATTTTATTGGGTTCCGCATGCACACTAGACAAGATGAGTACAGAAAACAAAGTGCTGTTTGATAATTGACCTATTAACATATGTATAGAGTGAAAATAGAACTCTTTATTTGTTAATATTATCTAGCACAGTCATAATTATCATATGAATATATTTATAACCCAGTAAGATCATGAATTGAAAAGCAAATTAGATGAAATGATCGGGGTCCACATAGACCCCTATTGTACTGATGAAGAGTCCAGTCAATTTGAACATTGAAATGGAAATTTTGACTAACAAGCAAATTTATGTGGTTTTATATTCTGTTAGGTCTTGGGAATGAGGGAAAAAATGCAGAAAAATCCAAGTTGCTTGATTTATGCATATTTTTCATTAAAGCCTTTTTTTCTAATTGATGTAGAAAATGAGGAATTTAATCCGTCCGACTCTCAAGGGCTTATTTCCTCAAGAACGACAATGGCTGATGACACCCAAAGTACGATAACTGTTCAAACCTATGCAGGTATATAATAGGAAAACATTATTGTGTGCTCTAAACTATGAATAAGCAAGCTATTTACAGTTTATGATAAAAATGAAATCATTTTGTTTGTTGACTCATCGGAATTCAGAACCTATTCTGACCCTATTGATCCAGTTATTGTATTGGTTATTAAACTTGTAAAAGGATGTATGAACAGACCCTTTAAAAACGAGCAGTAAAATTTAGATATTGTACAGTCTATGTTTATGAAAAACGTCATTATTCCATTAAACTTATTCACATAATAGTTTTATATTTTTTTCTAATTATCAAAACATTGAAAATATCCATCAGTGTGTTGTGTATTTAGGATAACAAAATACCACAAAATATAAAAACATATGCAGGCAGTTTATTACAAATACTTTACCAAGTGAATATATGTTAAGAATAAGGCCATGAAAAGCAAAAGTTACATTTGTATCACTTGGATTAGTTGTTCAATAAAATGTTGTTATCAGACAAGTTCTTTGGTTGAATCACGAGTCCAAAGGACAACTCATGATTCGCCATAACAATGATAACCATGCAGACCGTATCGGGCTGGATGATACCCAATTAAACCACGCATGCTAACGAATGATAGAATAAAAAAATATGGCATATATCCCATTAATGACATGAATGCTAATCAGTGGCAGATCCAGGTCATATTGGCCACAGGGGGTTTCAGTCAAACACGCGTCCCGACATGCTTCGAGCAACCCACATTTGCCAATTTATTTTAAATTGTGACAAAATATCACTGACGGTGTTGTACAGGATTCCCAGTATCATGTAAAAACATATCATGGAAACTTTCAACAACTAAAATATCAATACCGTCTATATAGTGTGTCATAATTCAACCAGTGATGTTCAGGATATTGTAATGGCGACATCCACAAATTTTGAAGGGAAAAAAAACGAAAAAGAAAAAAAAAAAGAAAAGAAAAACAATAATAAAAAATAGATGCACGAAGAATAAACATACATTAGTTAGTGAAATTAAATTCCGAATGATGATGATGTTTATCAAGACAGCAATAACTTACTAAAATATATATAAGTTACATTTGAATATGTCATTTTACAGATTCCAGTGAGTTGGTTCAAGGCAGTCAGAGAAATTCTAGTGTATCAACTGACAGACTTTCTGACAATGTTGA
>CM032666.1:2811711-2825550 GCA_019095985.1 Streblospio benedicti
ACTACTAAACCAGCAATCCTGATAATCTTCTTCGTGATGTGACGCCGACTGATGGGGAATTCCCAGAATATGGCCCCTGAATGTGGATAATAAATGACACGGTAACAAGACGATTCGCAGGTGAGACAATTCACCGTAACCGGTAAATCTAATTTTGTTACACCGACCCCTCAATACGTTGTACGCTGTTGGATGTGTATGAGGTAGATCGATTTGACACAAAATCGATGCACTATCCAGAACATATCCAGACTATCAGACATATTACATGCAGAATTCTTCTGAGTTGCAATTGAGTCCATATGCATTGTGATTTGCGCGGTGGTCAGTCACACAAATTTCTGGAGGCAGCATATATTTGATGACAACCACCATACTTTTGATCCATAAATCTGCTTCGGCTATTCCTCCTTGTATGCCGGGTAGTGGTTAGGAATCCTTCCGATTTATTTTATGGGAAGAGTGTTGCTGGTGGAGTGTCATTCAGAGTTCCGTCACCCGTAGGTAGACAGGTGCAATCAAATAATTAGTTCTTAATGCCCGAAATTTGAAGTAAAGTACCACTCAGTGTAAATTTTAATTTTGCTGTTTTGTAGGTTGGAGGAAACTGTCGGATAAATAGTTATTGATATGTGTAGATATGGGCCTAATCAGGTGCACGCGCATTCACGCACGCACCCACTTGCACATAGCCACATAGAGTCACCATCATATCTCTTGCGACCGTTAGGACCGGGCACGGTGAGCACGGAGGAGGATAGGGCCGTGGCAGAAGTGGTGCTGCGCGGGACAACGGCGTTTGGGGTTGCTGCTTTTGTAGCGTTAATAGGGAGTGCATCGTGCGTGGTGGTTGTGTGAGAGTCCACGCTCACGGTGATCGTGACCAGAGTGTACGTTATCATGGTGCGAAGTACCATGGTTGTGCCTTAGAGAAATCGCTTTAAGTTGAAGTAAAAACAACAAAACTGGATCGCCAAGACTGACAGATCAACTCTGACAAGATGTGGCTACTAGTATCCTGAATGGTCGTTCCGGCGAGTGAAACAGCAAACCAAACTGGAAAGGAAGAGTGAATGAAAATAACAAGAGAATAGAAACAGAGAGATCAAAAGGCCAGGCTATCCTACCGTCCGTGAAAGGTGTTACAGAAGGGATCATCCAGAATTCTGATTAAACACGCAGTAGCTACGGCGATAAAGCCAATGCAAACTATCAGGAACATCCTTGTACAGCGGGAAGATAAAGTGGATAAGATGGACAAATGTGAAATTGTGTACAAGATTCCATGCAAGTCATGTGAAAAAGTGTACGTCTGGGAAACGGGCAGAAAGTTTGGTACCAGACTGAAGGAGCATCAAAAAGACGCGGAAGACTAGAAGGGAGCATACACCAGATCCACAAAGAAAGTGTCTCAAACGGAACTAAAAAAGAGTGCTATCACAGACCATGTGAACCAGCAGAACCACGAAATGGACTGGGAGTGAGCTAGAGAGATTAACAGGGAGAGCGAATGGAAGACCAGAACCATTAATGAATCAGTGCATATCCGAACTTGCAGGCAGGTCATGAACAGAGACGAGAGGGGCCACCAACTCTCGCGAGTGTACGATTCGATCCTCGGTGAGGATCGGCAGATTTGACCTCCTGTCATGCGCGGGAAGTCATTTTGATGATGCCAACAGTTGTTGGCGAAACTGTCAATGAAGGTGAAATATAGTGTTGCGAATAAAGAAATACGGAAAAAAAAAGATCCAAAGATTTTTAAGGGGGGGGGGGGTTCACTCAAAGGACCTCATGGCTTTCGTACGCACGATCGATGGCGAACAGGCCAAAAAGACCATAAAAATGACGTATTTTAGTAGGGAAGAGGGGGGGGGGCACCCCTGCACACACCCTGTATCTAACTATGGCCAAAGCCCTTCCCAGGTCTAATACCAATGACCTGGTGTATAAGGATGTAAATATAACCGATTTAGTAGTAGTCCGTAAAGCGAGGGGCACATTCCATCGCAAGGTGGGTCTACATCCAGTCTACGACCAAAAACGCATAGAAATCGTAACGATCCGTGAGTGTGCAGTGCGGCAAACGTAGATCTACGTTTTTTCAAGGCCATACAGTGGCCGCATGGTCTGACCGTAAGGAGGCTGTGCGGTGACCTTACGTTAAACGTTAAACGCAGATGATTTACCTGCACGGTGTCGGCACAGACACAGTACTGGGGCCGTGCGTTCCCTTTACCATGAACGTGGGGATCCCGTACCTTTGTAATCATGCGGTGCGTAGGACGTAAGCTATACGCGAGTACATCGCAGCTTCTATGCAAGTTGATCGCACGACCTCCTCAATAAAAACCACACCCTGTGCCGACGCGTCATAACGCACGGTCCGGAGCCCGTGCTTATGTGTCCACAACTGTACTTTTGTCACTGCATGCGGAAAACGCCGTAGACACCGCAGACCACGGTCGCAAGGTGGAATGTGCCCCTCGCTTAGCACCTTGAAAGCACTTTGGATTTTTTTACAGCAACACTCATAGTTAGAATATTAAAGCTCTGGATCCAAATTGCGTGCACTATCAAAACTGATTGGTAGACGCGTACCCGAGCTTATTAGGCTATCAAATTTTGTCGCACTTTGACAATTAATTACCACCATAGCTTACCTAAACCTAATGAGTGCAATAATCACACTTTAAAAACAAATTCTTACAGTAAATTCAGTAATTTGATATGCTAATATTTCTAAAAGAAAAGTATCATTATGAATGAATTACCTATTGTGTTATCCATAGTTTTCTGTTCCAATAAATATACAGTATGCCAACTATTGTACTATATATATATAACAATCTCAACTGCACATGAACCAGATAAGGTGTGTTCTCTTGGGTGCTTACTTCCGAAGTGACGATCCGAAATGATTCAGGGTGGTGTATGTAAGATATCAAACACATTTGATTGGCCCACCATAACTCTTATAAATAATAGTGTCCTTGTTCACGTTTGTTTATTTACAATTAAAATTCCATCCCCAAATAAAAAAACTAATAACACACAGAAATTATTGATTACAAACAAATTATTTGCTGAATATGAATAAAATATATGCATTTAAATGATTTATTAGGCTCCATTTATGTAATATAAAAGGTACAGGAGACATAAAATTCAGCTTTGCATGTCCCTTTAATTTGCACATTTCAATCAACAAAAATGTGATTTCTACTTCATGACTGCAATGGCGATGCCAGTATTGCTGGGCTTCTGGACAAAATGCTCATCACCAGATCAAGGGTCTTTACACGTCTGTGAGCTTTCAAACCCCATGAGATCCACTGGTTACATATTTCCCTATTCTGAAATCAAGCATCTACTACTGTGCAGTGCCAGGCAGAATTGCGGGATACGAGTATTCGGCGGCCCCTCCTCCCACAACCTCTTCCACAGCATCGCTGATATACACTAGAAGATCCAGGTTTTTAGGAAAAATGGACAGCAGCCACTGTATTGGGTATGTTCGCACGAATGATCGCAGCCATGTAAAAACAACAAAAAAACACACCCAAAAACCCCCAAACAACTCCATGAAAATATTTGTTTTAGTGAAAAAGGCAAAATGCTGGATACTGCACCACCTAGATCCACCTATGGATATATACCATTGACACACATTTCAATTACCACACACATCAGTATCTAACAACGTCCCCATGAAGCCATTGACAAAACGCATCCTGTGGTACTTGTAATACTGCCGCAACCTCCATGGTTCGTCAATGTCAGCATAGAACTGTGCTGTCTCATTAAAGCGTGGCCAGGAAAACCCTGGCCTAGACGGACTGCCCGACGTGGCCAAGTTGCTCCACGAGGCCATCATGTTTGCCGCCATGTTCCTGTCAGCTTCATTCCAAGTCTGTCTGTTGTGCCAGACGTCATTTCTACATCCCCATGGGCAGGTGTGGTTGGCAGGCCAGAGGGGAGCGCCAAAAATCCAGTACACCTGCGGAACACAGTAAGATGGGACCAATATTACAGTAGTTCCGTACAGCAACAGGCTTTGAAACTTTTAGGTCGACAATTGTGTAAGATGATTGGTGAATCTAGGGAATTGACTTTTACTTGTATACAATTCAATGCTCTCTCTCTCTCTATATATTTATATCGTCTCAATTCGAATGTCTGCAGGAACTAATCATAATGGGGCATTGAACGGCTGCACATACCATAATTTGTAGTTGGTAGTTGGTCAGAAAAATGACTTTGAATTAAAAGAAAATGTGCAGCAATGAAGAATAACTCAGTTATGCAATATGCTATGTTTATTGTATTCTATGTAACGCCTTCTACCGCCTACCTCCTCAAAGTGTGGCACCCCCATCCAGGCCGGTAACCGCTGCCCTGGCGACCGGTAGCGGAAGGCGTACTGATACGCTGGTGCGTGTTGCGCATGCGCGGTGAGCAGGCGGTGACAAGGTGCGATGTAGTTCAAGTCTGCTTCAATCTCGTAAAACAGGTCCCGCTAGATGGCAAACGACGAAGTTATTCAGAATATGTTATTTGTCATGAAATATGTATTACTATAGTAATGTCGTTTACGCCAATCCAAACTCTCATTGGCGATTAGGTTGATAATCTGTCAATTTATGGGATGGGCTTTTACATGAATGTGTAATCACATTAGAATTTCAATGGTCTGGATTTTGATAATGTCCAGATTTGGTATGTGCTTTCACACAGTGTTGTCTGTTGGGTGGATGTAGGCCTACTCGGTAAGTATTCTCTTGAGCAATTGCTATGATTGCATGGGATATGCTGGGAGTATTAAACAGATTCATTAATTAGATGATGTGAAACCATACAAATATGGATTCGATTCTCACGTAAATGTAAATGCTTGAGTTTTCATAGTTGATCTTTCAGTCTTATCAGGTACTAGAATATTTTCTAAGCGGTGCAGTAACATTATCCAAATGCTAACAAAAATGAAACAATACGGAAGAAAAAAAAATCACCTGTTCTTGTGGGTCATCCCCGGGTAAATCGTATTCAGATACCCGTGACATATGCAATATTTCTCCCAGGTGGTCAGTGGCACTGAAACAGTTACGATTTGCCTTGAATATAACTAATGTAATATATAAATAAGGATTTTGCGTAACGTGCCCCCCCCCCTATATCCCAATATACTCTCTAATACAATGCATATTAGTACACTCTAAAAGTAATCAAGAATATGCCAGTGACTCGTATTATTGTAAGAATGGGAATATGATAGAAGCTTTTATTTTGAATGTTGAAGTTTTTGTGGTGGTTTTATTCTATGGTTTCTCAATCCAAAGCTAGCGACTTTTTACCCCTTAGCCTTTTACCCCTTAGTATAGACCATGCTACCGATGATTTCAAACACAACTCACCCGTACTGTTGACTTCTGGCGAACATAACAGCCTCCTTCACCTCCTTGCTGAACCCGGAGGCCAGCTCAGGATAGTCCAATCCCAGCTCGTCTCTCACTGAGCCGCACATGAGTGGCACCTGAATCAACCAATCACAACGGCTCTTACAAATGAATCATATGAAATATTCCAGAGTGGGACGACGTTCTGGCTTGTAGACAATTAACTGCGTCCGTCCATCTAAATAAGCCGTTTCCATCTGGTGTGTTACCTCTCTAAAACTGGCATCCATTGACAAAGGTTACTCATTTTTTCCAGTTGATAAGGGGGACCAATTAAAGCCTATTTCGCACGAACTCAAACCGTCCATATTTGACCTCATTGCGGACCAGTGGTCGATATTATGCTGAGCGCATTTTAAGTTTTCGAAAATATCAAGTGACCACCTCCAACCTCTATACAGAGAACGCCTCTCTATTAGAACCACCCGAGGCCAGTCCCATGGTGGTCTTGATAGACAGTTTCTTCTGTAAAGAACTGTGTGTTTCGCATGCGTACTTGTGCATTTAATTACCCTAGGATCCTCTCTGTTCTATCAACTACAGTCCTACCACTATATTGAACTAGCTGAAAACACTAACTACAGCAAGTATATGTTAGTAGTCAGTAATGGAAGATTAGTGTCCTCACCCATGTCAATATAGAGATAGGCACGTGCTTGATAGAACCCGGGGACAGAATGGAGAAGAGGAGGGATAGAACAACTGAAAAAGAGTAACGTTACCCCCACACCTATCCCCCTCCCCCACCCCCGCCCCAAACACACACACACACACACACACACACACACACACACACACACACACACACACACACACACACACACACACACACAAACACAAAACAAACAAACAAAACAAAGTCAGAAACAAAAATAAAAACAAATACTTACCTTTGTGAACTCTCCCCGGCTGAGTAGCACTTCCGGCAGGTCGGGAATGACGTCACCGTCCAAACGTGGAGTCCACGGGCCCTCGAACACACCCGCCGACACCTTCAGGTAATCACCCCAAGTGTTACTTTGTAACGTCTACTACTACATAAATATACATTTAATACAGAGTATGCTATACTATACACAAAAAACTCTTAATTTTGCAAGTTGCATGGTGATTCGGTTGAATAAGTTCTTTACATAGTGAGCCTACATGTATCATTGGTATAGCCTAACTAGCCTTAATGGCATGATAATTAACAACAGCAAGGCAGTATCTTAAATTGCAGGATACTTTTTATATTGACCCAGTTTTATCGACAGTTAAATAAAAGGTATATATCATAAATCCCAATTGACAAAATGCACCAACCTCTGCTTTTACTAATGTCATGGCATCTTTTTCTCTGAGACAAGCTAGCATCTCTGCAACAGGCTCCTGTGGACAGTTCACCACACTAGCCAGTTCTTGTGTTCTAGCTAAGCTAGAGTTTGGTGATCTGCAACAGAGCACATCATGTCATGCCTAGTAGTTCCTTTTAATTTGAGGAAGATGTCATAATTTGTTTGTTTTTTAATTGTTCAAGAGGAACGATCACGGTGACAGACGTCGTGCTCAAGTTACTGGTAGTACTTGTAAGAAATGTGCACCATCAACATTTAATAGCATTGCCTAGAATTTACAAATTATTTACTCTCAGGGACAGTTTTTTTTTCACTACACCCAGTAAGCCGTGCCTGCTACCTTGGATATAGACGTATGTTTGGGTGGTGCCAATAACTTTGAGCACTGCTAATAACTTGGGCACGACGTCTATATCTCAAGGGTCAATAGTAAAATTGCAGACGGCGGAAGATCCAATACATTGTGCCTGGCGGTTTATAGCATTATCTGATCTGACGATCTCCTCCAGTTACAACCCAGCTAGCTTTCCGCATAAAAACAATTAAATCCCCAACCCACCATCAACTTCCCTAAAACCTGTAGTCCCGGATCTGCTGCGGACCTCATCTCTCTCACGTATCGTGGACACAGGAAGTTCTACCGAAACAGAACATATGAAATCCTCAACTTGTGACCCCCCCCAAAAATGGATCTGGCAAGCGCTTTCACCTCTGCTTGCGCACGCCCCCCGGGCGGGGCCTCACCTGCTGAGCGCCCACGGCGAGAGCGCGGAGCCACTCTGCGCGGCGGCGGCGCCGGTGACGAGGCCGCGGGCGGACGGGGCAAGCAGCAGGAGCGAAACGAGGGCCCCGCCCGCGCTGTTGCCGAACACGCTCACCCGGCCGGGAGAGCCACCGAACGCAGCGATGTTCTCCTGCAGGCGAGGTGCATATTTATCTTATAGCTCCGTACGTTGTGAGTAAACACGTGTTTTGAAAGGATACTTCGTATTGAAGCTTTATTAGGGTGTGTGGTAGATGCAACCCCGCTTCTCCATACCTCCATTCCCACACCCACACAAAGAAAATGGTGGCGTTGATGCCTATTTCCAAAGCTTCTGCGGCTATTTTGAAACAGAAATGTAACATTAAAACAATTACGTTAAAACTCACTTTCATACATAATTTGACAAGAAAAAAATGCACTAAAACTTTTGACCCCTACCCCTCTAAAACCAAGCAAACTAAAAAAAAGCAAAAACAAACAAACAATGGGGGCACATGTCTTCCTAGTATCCTACATAGCTAGTGTCCTGGAAAATGTACGCCCACGGTAGTTTCCTTGACTCCCCCGTACAGCATAATGAAGCTGAAATCTGGTTTAATAGCAATGTGTGTGAAAACCTACGTAATTCAGTGTCACAGAGTGTAGTGAGGCCGTTACCTGGACCCACGTGAGCGCCTGCACGCAGTCGAGCAGCGCGTAGTTACCGGGGGCCGAGGCGTCTGCCGTGGACAGGAAGCCGAGCACACCGAGCCGGTAGTTGAACGTCACCACCACCACGCCCTGGAAGGAACAGTCTAGCACAGTAAACTTTCCTTATGTGGACACACTTAATTTCAAAAGTGTCCTCATGAGACAGGTATACTCAAAAGAAAGGTTCACGGTATATAGTAAAAATGTAGACACTGGGCCCGGGGGAACAAGGTAAACGCGAGATATTAACAGTGTCTACTTAAATTGGCTGTCACATGGCCAAGTTCCACTACTAACTATGCAGAACAGTCTTGTTTACATTGCTTGTGAGATGAGACAGAATGTCTCCAATCCAAAATAAGCATGTGTAAGCATTTTTGTATTGATAAATAGCATACATCTATTTTAAGTGGATTTAGGGAATGGAAATGCCCACCCTCAACCCAAAAAGCTTCAGTTTCCACATTAAAAACTGGATCTGCCAAGTGGCAAGACCAGGATTGCCACCACTCCACCCCCACCCACCTCCGTGACTGCAAGCGCTCGCGCGTCAAACTCCTCGCCGGAGCCGTAGAGGAAGCTGCCGCCGTGCACCCACACCACCACGGCGCGCCCACCGCCTCCCTCGAGGCTCTCCCCGCCGTCCGCACCGCCGTCCGCCGCCGCCGGCGCGTACACGTTGAGGTAGAGACAGTCCTCGCTGATGTCGTCTGGTCCGCGCCGCCCCTCAGACACCTGCGCGCGACACGCAATGATTTTTTATATCATATAGTCTTATGATGCAGTTGTGATTGTACGTTTGAGACGGGCAGAGCATATATTATGTGGTGTACAATATGTATTGGTGTTGATTGAAAAACTATGAACGTCAATCATACCCCGACAACAGACACAAATAAGAACGATGTTATAAAACAAAAGAAGAAAAAACAACATTAAGTATAGCAAAAACACACACGCACACTCGTGTACGCACACACGCACATACACACGCACACACACACAGCCCCCACCCTATATCGGCACCCGTCCTCCCACACACACTTTGTAAATGCCGTCGACCTGCGGACACGCGGGCGAGAAGGCGGTCGCGTCGTACACAACGTCCTCGTGCTGCGTGGCGGCGGCCGGCGGCTGGGGCGGCCGCCACCGCAGCGCCCCTAGTGGCGGGCGCGCGTACGGCAGCCCCGCGAACACCTGCATTTGATATAGATAGATTGGATGTAAGAGCTGATATAGAGGAGTATCTCTCCAAACTATAGATAAGAGAAGATTTAGTGGCACGGTGGCCGACTGGTGTAATGCGCCTGTCATGGTGAACAGGTGCCACAGTGGCAGTAGTGGTCCAGGGTTCGAGTCCACAAAGCAGTTTTGTGTTATAACTCTATCGGTTCATAGAAAAAGCACTCTATGTCGACCTTTATTTTGACGACATATGCGCAGGGACCGAATACATTTTGTGGGGCCGCTGACTTAGGTACGTATGAGAGAGCTCAGTTTTGCTCAGTTGCTTGTAAAGGGAGACTCAGTTGTAGTGGAAGATCTTGTATTGAGGCCACAACCACCTAACCAATACAGTAAAACCTTCAATTAAGACCACCTCTCTATTGAGACCACCTCTGTAATAAGACCACTTTTCACCATCCCAAACCTTCATAAAGCTAGCAAAACGAACCTACATATACGTCTATATTGTGACCACCTAACACTGGTCCAAAAGGTGGTCCTAATAGAGAGGTTCTACTGTATATCAATTGCTTTCCATGTACATAGCTTTCTAAAAAACTTCATATCTAATCTCTTGTCTTATCTCTTATGATAAAGAACAGGAGTAGAGGTACGGCTGGACTACCAACTTCCTGCCCCTCCGCAGACCTGAGTATGAACATGGGCATGGAGCGTTCCCGAAATTGAACAAGGGGGCCTTAAAATGTGATCTTCAAAACAAGACGTGAATTCTGTTGTCATAAACAATAAGTTTCATAAATGGGCCTTTAGTACCTGAAGTTAAAATATGTTCTGTGTTTATTAGTCTACATAAAATTATAAAACGTGCATGTTAGTTCCCGCCCCCAGCCCCTCCAAGTGTAGGGACATTTCCACTTTGGGTATCCGTGGCTGCAGTCCCCTAATATATATATACAAGGGAGATACTTGATATTCGGTAAACAGCTTCGTACCCCATACAAAAACTATCTCTTCCTGTGTACGGCTGCATTTAATCAAACAATTCAAAAGTAAGTTGTAATTTTATTACTTATTATTTTTGTGATTTGTTATGATTTGTTAAGGGACAAGAAGTCGAAACAATGTTAATTAACATGAGGCCTCTAGTTGGGCCACGCATCTACTTAATGGGAGCAAATGACACGTCCATACAAAGGTTTAGTAATTGAGTCTTAATACTTTGTTGTGTAACTGGTAATTGGGATCAGGGCAGCACCAAGATGCGGATAAATATGGTAGATAGCCCTTATGTGTTGTATAATTTTATATTGTAGATCCTACATACATTTTCACTTGCTCCTCCAGCCCTACACTTGGAATATTTTCTATGACTAACAATCTATTATGTATGGTATTTCAAATGAAATAAAAATAAACTCATTGAATATATTTTTATAGAAACATGGCAAAGCTAATTTAGTGGTTATAAAATTAGTCATAATATTTTCTGGACTTGTCATTTCCCGTCACGGGAGACTTCCGAAATCGGGCTATGCCATTTTCATTAGATATAACATACATGTAGTTTGAAAGACCGATCTAATCCTTATATTTCACTCTTCAGAGTGTGAGACAGACTGTCCGCACGTGGCTGCCGCTACCTGCACGTCTCCTAGTCATTCTTCAGCGTAGTCGTAGAACGGGAGCTGGTAGCCTCGCACCCGCCCGTACTTTGTCGCACGCACCACACTCGCTGCCGGCCGAGACTCAGACGCTGAGGCTGCCGGGATAGGGATTTGGTTGGTGTCTGCGTCTTGGATGTTACTCTGGAACTGAATGAAGTAGTTACAAAGAAGATTAATCATTGTCACAGCATGAACTTTTGAAGCTGTGATTAAGAATGTTGCGAACTTAGAAAAATTGTGCCAACTATGAAGAAACTAACTTGAAAAACAGAGAAATTAAAAACAGGTTGGTAACTTCCTAAGTTGACAGTTTTCTTAACCAAGATTGAAACATTACACATTGTGAGTACAGTATTGGTAGTTTGTTTGGCTACCTACTTATTATTATTTAACTAGATCTGTGTATCAAACGGGTTGCATGTATAAGCTTTTGACCATTCATAGGTCTTACGTAATGGCATTAGATTGATGCTGGCACTGGAACTGAATCACAAAACGTATTTTGTAAATGATGAAATACATGGACATGTTTTATCACCGTACTGGTTAAGATGGTAATGCCAAATTAAACAATTCAATGAATCGCACGCACCTCATATTGGTCTTTATTTGAGACCAACTTCTTGACAGGGGATAACTTGTTTGTGTATTTCAATTTGCTGAGAAACTCTGATGCTTTAGCTTTCAGCTGTTCCTTTTTGTCTGACTTTTCCACTGTAGCCTTTTGAATGTTGGACAGAATTACAGGCGGAGACGTGCTGAGGTTTTCCGGAAGCCCCGTCGACGTCTTTGTTTGATTTTCTCCAAGAACTGGGGAAGCAGTTATCATTCCACCTGAAGATAAAAACTAGCATATACGGAGATGTAAGAATTATGCATATTGTAAAATTCGATTGAAATACCATGTGAAATTTGGAAATGGTATCTGCGTTTTTGTTAACTGAGTAGATTTGAAACAAAATATCCTTCTAGTTTCTGGCAGCATACGTGTTATATAGTATAGTATATAGTGTTCCAATGTACAACTCAATGAACTGGTGTTTAACCATTGAAGTATACCATGGCTAAACAGGTAGCAAACGAATATTTCTTGATACACAACTAAATTTGTACATAGTTATACTTTTGAAATTGGTATTAGATGTCAAAATGTTTTTAAAGTCCTAAATGGTCTGCAGTGAAAAACTAAAGCCGGTTTTCCCTGCCCCGAGTAGGGATGGTGACAAATTACATCCATGAAATGTACTTAGTCACAACTCTGATGGACATAACATCTGTGGTGATGGTGGCTGTGGTGTCATAATGACCACCAGTCCGATCTTACCGGTGTGGTGGTGGATGTGGTGTTCGGCCCTGATCACCATCAGCCCGATCTTGCCGAGCAGGAGGATGACGAGCGCCGCCAGCGCGAGGATGAGGCAGGATCGGAGGCAGCTCCCGCGGCGCCGGGCAGCCGGGTGCGGCGCCGGCAGCTCCTGCAGCGGCACGGCGCCAGGCTTGGCCGCAAACTGCGGGTACTGCAAATGTAGAGCATACTGGTAGGAGGATTCATATATTTTATTGTGTTTGAGATGTAGTTTTATATAGTCTTTGACGACAATAATCATCTTAGATATAAGATATACTATGCATCAGGATATATTGCACATAGACGGTTGATGTTTTATTCTGTACATGTAAGTCGTGATATGCATGGCAAGGAAATAAACATCTATGAAAATTACAAGGATTATACGATCAAATATTACTAGAATATGACTTTATTTAAACCATATGAAACATGTATATAAATGTCACTGTTGGGTAAAAGATTGATTGAAAATAAGAACATAAACATCAAAACAAAAAAGAAATACACAAAACGTAATAAAAAGGATGACCATGTATAATTACTCTAGTGGAATCTGTCCATGTCCCTTTTAGAGAACGATCATGAATAACGATACCGCAGGGGGTGGGGGTGGGCCGTGGATTGTTTTTTTTTTTTTTTTTTTTTTGGGGGGGGCTCGGAGAAAAATTTCAGCGACCCCCCAAAGAAAGAAATCAGAGAAGTTAGACGACCCCCCACCTTTTTGGACGACCCCTCCTCGGTATCATTATCTATAATCGTTCCTCAAGGACACCTGTCATATGTGGACACCTTCATTTTAGGTTGTCCACTCAAGACCACTATCACTGTACAGTAGGCCTACCTGTATAGACACTGATGTGTACTGGTGCTGGGGGATCGTGTGGTAGGTTGGTGCCACCGCCTGTGACGTCAGGCATTTCTTGTTTTCAGCAGCCTCCATCTTGGTTGTAACTGGAGAGGGTATGATGCAATCAAACACATTTAACAATACCAATGGATGCCCAATCTAATAAGTCATAAATGAAAGTCTAATGAAAACGCATTGATGTGTAAAGATTATAAATTGCCAAATAGACAAATCCATCTCATGAACTTAGGTTTCAATAGATTTCTATATGAATTTCCTTGTATGGAAACTGCCAGTTATATATTTATTCATTTTCATTTCAAGCACTAGATTTAGAATAAGAGCCCACCTACCTCCAGCTTTGGTGGTTTATGTCCTAGTGCAAACTCCTCTAATACTTGAAACAGTGAGAAGTATCAAGATCACAACAAAGTCATGTGATCCATGCAATACAAACAATCGGCTTATTTAGGGTTAAACTTTGATATGTAAATAGTTACCTGGAGTAACATGACAAATGATAAGGTGACTTATTTAAGC
>CM032666.1:2825650-2853968 GCA_019095985.1 Streblospio benedicti
ATAGATTTAAAGTTCATTTAACCCAAAAGACTGCATGTTGCTTTATATATATAATAATTTGGTATTACAGCCCACTCAAGATTGATCCCTTCATATATTCTCCCCGCCCATGAGTGTTAAAAATGACGTTTGCGGTGACAATGGTCAGTGTTGGGGTGCCGCTGTGCTACATGTGCGATGGCCGCCTTGAGGTTTTACCACTAATACTCCCCACGATCTTAGCATAGAGATATTGTGCTGCATTTTATTGTATATAAAATATAGGAATACATATTGTTTGAAATTTTGTTGGACTAAACTGATCGGTCCTTGCTATTGGTGATGCTATTATTTAAAGATAGGCTGACAATGTTTGATGGTAGATATGTTACTCATGCTAAAAATACAAATGCTGTTTCATATAAAGATCAACTATATAAAACATTGATTGGTTGTATATGTAATTTTACACCCACTGTGCTTACGATCGCTGATCTTTGAACAATGTAAACCCCCGGATACATTATTAGTTAGTCGCAATGTACATGTATCTTCACAAAAACAGGGTATAGTCTATGTAAAGAAAGTCATTACGCTGGATGCACATTACACTATTAGTCGAGATTTACTCCTGCCTTTACTTGTCCACACATGAACCAAACTCTATCAGAAGACCGGATCAGACTTGGAGTCAATTGCAATTTTAAAGGGTCACGCAGTGGTAATGCAGCAAGATTTAATGTATTGGTCATTTTGACAGATGATACGTATCCCCGTAGTTTTCCTGTGAAATGCAATTGTAATTCCATTGTACAACTTCAATTACAATAACAATTACAATCAGGGTCCATTTTTTAAAATTACAGTACCGGGCGAATATTCAGAACAAGTATGGTGAAATAATATAGAAACTACAACAAAAATAAGTGATCAAACAAAACAAAAGGAACAATCACGCCATTAACCTTTTGTCAGGCCTCTGTTAATGAAAAAAAATACAATTACACTGGAACCTGTATACCTAGAGAAATACACGTAAAAGGTCAAAGTAGGTCAGAGTGTTAAGTGAGTTAAAGAGTTATCATCAGATTTAATAATTGTGGACACCAGACATAATACATGGATCACTAGATTGGAATGGGCAAAACAGTTTCTCTCTAATGGCGGTAATGCGTTCTCTCTGCAGCTTTCCATTCTTCTCAAATACAGCACACAATAGAATGCATCTACTATACATTTCCCGACTCATTAGTGCACCCAAAACTAAATATGGTACAGTAGCACTTTCAAACAACACCACCTCTCCATTGACACAGCCTTAATAACAAAACCATTGCATGCAGATGCAACAGTTCTTAAAGGGACCTGCGCGGACCTCCATAAAGAGACCACACGAATCGATGTAGGTCCCAGGAGTCGTCGTATTAGAGAGGGTCTACTGAAGTGAAGATCACTGAGTCATTACATGTATGTGGATATCGGCGTGGGAGAACACGGCGTATTAATGCAATGTCAATTAGATGCATAGGGCAGTGTACACAATCTGAACGGAGCGTGTTTGTATAAATGTGCACTAATATTATTGTAGAGCAACTCATTGAATGTGGACCATTTGCCAGTCTAATTTACCAACTTTCATTCTTTTTACCCTCAGTTGATAATAGACCTGTATCAAGTTCATTGTTGCCAGGTAAAAATCACAAGCAGGAATTGGAGATAATATGGATATATGGAGATGATATGGAGTATATGTAATGTACTTGTAATCACGCGAAATAGGGACAGTGTCAACAAAGTCGATCAAGACAGCGCCACCTTGTAAGTGGAGTTTGCTTTTCGTTTGCAAACATAGTTTTTTTTCATAAATAATTTTATCAAGTCATTTCAACGTGAAATAAAACTTGAATCACCGTGAATGTGCATATAAAGCATTCCGATATAGAACTGTCGTAACACATATAATAGATAATAATAATATATTACAATAATTTGTTGCTGGTGGACTCTATATACGCTCTGATCACTTTTAAGTGCAGGTTTTACTCATTTAGTGAAAGAACCAGTATATATTGCGTTGCTGGTTGGATGTATACTTTTTAATACGAAGTTAAGTTAGTCCAGAAAAAAATGTATCACGCCCTAACCCTCATCTGTACATTAACAAAACACCACAATCAGTACAATAGGGGTACATTTGGAACCCAATGTATTTTTAAGTCATGATATTTATGTGTTAGATACATTCATAAATATTTTTTATTTACATCAGAAAAATGGTCCCACATATCTTGGAGGCCGGGGCACCGCATCAAATTGCTTTGAATTATCATGTGTCATACTGAATTTGGCCTGAATTCAGGGTAAAACACTTGGTAATACGATGTCTAATAATAATCTATTACATTTCCAAGAAGCTGGTTTGGATGCTCCGGTGCCCGGGGTTTGACGCTGACCCGGGCCACCGCATCATGGCTCATAGGTGCAGTGTAAAAGAAATTCCCGTAGACTGACAGTGAAAGTGAAAAAGTTAAAAATATCAAGTTCTCAATCTTTACCCCACTCAGGACCTCATACCATCAAATTACAAAATGACAGAATGATACTGGTACTGAAATTCTATTCCAAGATCGTCAAATACTTTGCCCTACTTCTGATCAAACCATTCATTCTGTGCTACACTAACGTAGTCCTTCCATCCTCCGATTTTACCAGTGCGTATAAAAAGTCCCTTTGTAAAGTCAAAGAGCTTGCTGTCCCTGTAATTTGTTGCTGCATTGGTTTGCATTGCTGTAAAAGCCGAGTCATGGAGAACCTTCTGGAAAGTCTCCTGGGTCAATGTGAGGTGGAGAAAGTGGGCGATTTTTGTGACTTGCGTCTCCGTGTCGGTGACCAAGTCTTCGTACCGCACTATCAACAGGTTTTCTTCACTTCTTCGCCTCCACCAGCTCTTTGTCCAATCAACAGCATACACAATGCTTGTGATCATGATAGAGATATTGATGTCATGTAGTGAGGATTTATTACCATATGGATTCATCATGTGAAGAAGGAACAAACCTTCTCAGATGCTTCTCTTGTTCATAACAAGCCGAGTGCAAATCAAAATTTGTCGCCAAAAGTCCCTTGTTATGGACAAGAGAAGCGTCTGAGTAGTATTTGTTAATTTCTGGGGTACAATAATAGCATTTATGACATAGCATATTACCGCATATGTATAAAGCCTTAATCTGTCTCGTTATGTCATTATCATGTAGCAACTCATCAGAGATCATCACACGTAGTATTTATGACATTGAGTATAAACCAGGGAGTTTCCATTTATATAAACAGATGGTGCATTGGACAATTTTAAGTTTTCTAGCTTTAAAATCATGCATTTAGATTTCGTCTCATTCTATATGATAGCATTATCTCTAGCCAATGAATCACAGATGTTTAGTAACTTGCAGGGATTTTTGGTGATGTGGCAATTACACGCGTCATCATCGTACATCATGTGATTTATAGTAACACCGTTTATGGTGCATCCACATTTGGAGTTATTCAATTGAATACTCAGCTCATCCATATATGATTATGATAATTATGACTGTGTCAGATAATAATGCTAACTAAAGTCTTATGTTTTTATTATATGCATATTTTTGATAGGCCAAATTATCAAACAACCCTGTGTTTTCTGCACTCATCTTGTCAAGGGTCCACGTGGACTGAAATAAAATTGCTTTCATATTGGTCCTTAAGTTTAACGAAATAGAATAAATAATTTTCACTCTTAATAATGGCAAGATATTAACTGTCAACTTCCTAAAAGGAGTGCATAATTTCTTTTTTCAGTACACCCTGCAATTCAACGGGTGTAGGGTTCGTGCAGACCCCAATCAAATATTTTCTGTACGTATACGTCTTAATATTAAACCAGATCAAATAATCTTCAGTCCTGATAAAGGCAAACCATTGGGTGACTACTTCTGAAAAAGAAAAGAAGAAATACAAAGTGGATGCAAAGATATTACAAAAAGCATACCCTTTAGTCGGAATGGATACCTAGTGTACTGTTTAGCGTTAACTATACCTGGTATAGGCTTTGACAGTATGCTGCCTACTAATGTACCAAACACAACAGCGCTCGCCGCCCCTGTTCTTTACTTACTGTGCCAATATCATTAAAACATTTCATTTGTGACATGTATTTGCCTTGTAATATTGTCACCAAAGCATGCCTTGCATGCCCTATTAAAGGCTATTATTACATTCCTGATTCTATGTCTATGTTACAAGGTACTCCCAGAGCTCTAGAAGATTCTGTGTTGACTTCGTGCCAGCGATGTCGGGTGCAGTGGGTGGAGTTCTCCAGAAGTACAGCCAGGAGTCGACCCTGCACGGGATCGGCTTCATTGTGGACACCAGTAGAGCCAGGATTAGGAGGTACATACAGTTACTGTTGACACTACCAGATCCAAGGTTTCGGGAGAGGGGGTAGTGTTGTGCGTGAGGAACTAGTGGATTTCACAGGCTTTATGCGCTCACAACCCACGGAAATGACACTTTTGTGGGGGAAAAGGGAGGGGCTTTCCTTGTCGCTGTCTTTGGTCAATGGTTAAACGTGAATTATAACAATATTCAATATGACAGTGTGTCTATAGAAATTTATATGGGTTTCAAAATGCTTTTGAATCTATCACTAATCTATGTAACATCTCTCTAATCATCCGCACATTTTACACTGAGAATGTTCCGAGATTCTGAACTGCTGGATGATCGAGGAATCAAACTCTCGACCCCTTGATTATACAACAGCAGACTGATAGTATGTCCAGTCAGGCGTGCGACCATTGATACCAACCATCGTATACATTCAACCCGTCTTCTTTAGGGATCAGTAGCCTAATGCCCTCCAGTATCTGACATGTGCACCAACACATGTGTACTGTATCCATGAAAATTTCTTATTCTATTAAGTGCTCATGTGAAGCCACAGTTCGGTTCGGTGTGCTGGATCCTTGGCCACTTTCCTTACAATTCCATAATAGACATAGCTGAGAAAGGTTCCACACCTCTAATCTTTTTTACTACATCAGGTGGCCCTAGTGAGGCTCGTACTCACGACGGTAGATTTTGAGACTTTATTGATACACGTATCCCAAGCAGCTGACCTTGGTCACTTGGTGAAGTCAAATGAAAACTTAGAGATACACTGTAGCAGAATATATAGTATAGTTTTGAGACAACTTTAGGTCAGTTCCTTGAATGGTCTTTTTGAAGAGGTTTTCATCATGATGACTTGGGACCTTGATAAATGGTCTTATTATAGAAGTGAATTCAATAGCAATGCGATATTATATTGCTCTGTTGATTGGCAGTTGCACTTATAATTGTATGTTAGATGTAGTATATATAGTCTACTACTGGCCTCTCGTTTCAGATCATGTTGGCTGGGGCTGACGCTAGCCATGCTTGGCCTTGTTCTGTTTTTTGTGGTGAAGGCTATCGAACAATTCCTATCGTATCCAACAGCCACCATTATCGAGTACCAGAAAGTGGACTCCCTGGAATTCCCCACAGTCACTATATGTAGTAATAACATCATTAACAAATCTTACATAAACCAGTATGATCCACGCTTTGTCGCTGTATACAGATCTGTCTCCTCCTCAACAATCAGTGATTTGAACCTGCTAGAATTGACAGCCAATGACAAAGAGGATCTCAATAGCATAGACATGGATCAGTTTGAACGGAATGCGCCACATTCGCGTGAAGAAACGTTTAAGTTGATTGAGTTTAGCAACAGACCTGTGACAAATGAATCGATGTTTGTACCGTTGATGACCAGAGCGGGCTTGTGCTGGTCTTTTAACCCTGCCAGTTACGGTGACAAATACGGACCATTGAAGGTGAGGTTTGTTATGAATAGGTATTTTTGAATTCATGCATCAGATGTCTAGTTTGCGCCAATAGCACCAGTAATTTTAAGATTTCTAGGGTCTAACATACATGTACATGTACACGTCTAAACTATTCTCGGAAAAAGTTAATTCACTTAGTCGGAAACTTCCTTTACCACATGTCTGTACATGATGGTAGGAAGTCAGTCTGTGCTTGGTGTGTGCACGTGATGGCCGTTGGGGAGGGGGTAGTCCTGTCGAGCCTTGAAATTTACAACCACGTGTAAAAATTGTACCGGTTCAATTTCAAGTCAACTTGAAATTGTACCACTGTTGATAAATGGTCCCGCAATAAGTTACTGGACACAAAATGGTACCACGCGTGAAATTGGTCCACTCACCAAAATTTTACGAACACAATAAAAAGTAGTCTTCCTCAGCAGCTTTTTGTTTGAAACGTTTTATTTCTCACAATGCCCTTTAATTGGCAAGCTTGTAAACAAAATGATTCTATTTATTACCAGGAGTAATAGAAGATCGAGTTGTAGGATGAGCATTGGAATAAGGAATAATAATTGGCTGAGTAGAAAATGAAATCAACGCAAAGTTCAAGATTGATTTGTCACTGCAAAGCGTGACAGGGCAAAGCTAGTGTCCAATAAAACTGACACGTCCCGTGTTACCCAGTGTCCCATCTACCCCCAGTCCCGTGTTACCCAGTGTCCCATCTACACTCAGTGTCCCATCTACTCCGAGTCGCCTCTACCTATTAATGGCTTCATCGGTACCAATCACAAAATCATATTTAGGAAACGTGCAATGCTCCCAGACAAATTTCGCGTGGTGGTACAATAGGCCAAAGCCATGGAATTCCATTTCATTTCAAGGTGTCCACTCAAGGGGTCCGAGCAGCTCTGGTGTTAGACATCGACGTGCACCAAGAGGAGTATTTCTTCAATTATTATAGATCGGCGGGACTAACGGTAAGAACTATAATTTCTGTCACGTTTTGGCATTTTGTGAACGATTGCATACTCAATATAGACAATAGCTCTCAAAATGTAAGCGCAAATTAATCTGCACTGATCTGGAATTGCGGTATAGGTAGAGGTAAACAGTCACAAATCGATACACCTATTACATACCGGCAGACGATACAAAATATAGACCTCCATTTATGCTGACATCTGCACGGCAGATCCATCGTGTTTGAAGAACAGTAGAATACACAATTTTTTGATTAATATCATATCAGCTGCAAAAGTCTACCTGGTGCTGTTTGCTATTTGCTACCACAGCAAATCAATTATAGCATGACGGAGCCAATATTAGACAGTGGTCTATTATTTGTGGCTGATTACATACGCGGTATATTGTAATTCTGTACTTTTAATCTTGATTTTCAAAGCATTTTAGTAAACATCGTTACTGTCCATAAGTCAACATTATTCTAGCGACGCAGTGTTCTTTGAACACTTTTGATATAGTTAGCTTTAGCTTTTTGCATGAGAAAATTGTATATTGTGGAAGAGGAAAGGGAGGTACCTGTAATCCTTGTGTCTGCAATGTGTCTGTTTGATCCTTTTTATATCTAAATTATTGAATCTACAAAATGGATTTTTCTAACAACAGGTCGTTGTACATTCTGGAAGGCGCTTGCCGATGATGATGGGAGAGAGTATGTCAGTGTCTGCTGGATTTGAAACAAACATAATAATAAAGAAAAAAGAGGTAGTAAACATCTTCTTAATTAATGCTATGCACTAGACCTACAACAATGGACATCCAGCTAACGTGCTGTACGGTAAATTCGATTATCGATTTGCATGCATTCTTTAAAAAAAGAAACTGAAAAAGAATTCTATGATGTATAGTTCCCATACCCTATGTTTCCTATGTCTTTGTTGCAATTTTGAGATCGAATCATACACGCATGCACAAGTCGGGGCTAGAATAAACGGGCGGGAGAGAAAGTGCGGGGTGAGGGGCACTAGGTCATAAACATGACGGACGTCTTATCCACATCCTTGAATAATGGATGTCTCTATATAAATTTGGATACATGGAATTACTAATACCACACTTACGTGACTTACGTGTAGTTCTATTGACCTGTAGGTGGTCAACCTGCCGCCGCCCTACAACGCAAACCAGACTCCGTGCAGACCCGCGGGCGACCCCCACTCTCCGCCGTACACTTACTCTGAGTGTGAGAGTCGCTGCTTCGTGGAGTACGTGAGGCGCCAGTGCGGCTGCAGAGTCGTTTTCACCGAATACAGTGCGTATAGTCTCGCTGTGTGTCAAGAAGAAAAAAAGAATACCCATGGGTGTACAGGGGTGTTGAGCCTTGAAATTGTACCACCACGTGAAATTGTACCTGTACAAGTTTCCGTCAACTTGAAATTGTACCACTGCCGTTCCGGTACAATTTCAAATTAAATTAACTCGAAATCTTACCATTTTGCAATTGTTGCCTTGAAATTGTACCACCACTTGAAATGGTTCCAGGACCATTGCACTTTCCTAAATATGATTTTGTGATTGGACGTAAGAAATAGGTAAAGGCGACTGGGGGAAGATGGGACACTTGGTGTAGATGGGATTCTGAGTAGCATGGGACTGGGGATCGATGGTACACAGGTACAGATTATAGTTCTATCCACTCTTATAAGAGTATCCAAGAACAGCCAATGTGGACTTGTACACTTTCTTCACATCAGAAATTCAAGGAAACGTGTATAAAATCGTGTGTACAATATATAATATAATAATGACAAGTCATAGCACGGGCCAGCAGGTTGCTAAACATTACTTCTCTCATGTGTATAATATATTTAGACAGTGTCATAAAAATGTAAACTTAAAAAACCTGACATGGTGAGCGCATAGTGATTCAATATTCAAAAGAAAAATAATATTTCCAGATAAACTTTAATGCAACATATACAGTTATCATTCTCTTATGGCTGTCGATTATTTTGTACATAAGAGTGACTATCATAGGTAGTCACAGTTGGTTGTGGGTTTGGCGACCCTGGATATTCTAAATTTAGAATACGTCCTGTGAAACGTGCAAATACAATATTGCTGGTTTTAAGAAGTTAGTCTGAACTGCGTGGGAGTGAATTTGAACTCCAATGCAATGGAAAAGAAAACGGCGATGTTTACGTTGATTCATAGCCTCGTTTAACCAGACTCTGTATTGCATACAGAGCCTGGTCCAGTTGACACATTTGGTTTGTAATCCGAGATGGCGGCCAGTTTATGTAAGACGTTCAGAGAAATGCGGGGCACGTTGTTGTTTGGAGGGTTGACGTTTTAAGGAACACGTTGAACGCACTGTGTCCTACTTGAACGCTGCACGTTTTACGCTAGTCGCTCTGTATTCTCGTAAGCATACCGCCATTAACATTATTGTAAACAAGCTAGATATTTTATTGGTGATCTGAATTTCTGGAATTTTAGTATATACGTGTATTGTTACTACGTATACAATGTGTCGAATAAAATAGATTGTAATCAAAATATCATGGGATCATTAATAACACTTAGATATGGAACCCAATTGACGTTATCAGGAAGGAAAGAATCGAATCGGCAGTCTGTTGTCAACATCAAGCTGTCAATCACACGTCACGTACAAAATAGCCTCGTTCAACCAGAATCTCTATTGCATGAAATGAGCGCCGCCATTACAGAGTCTGGTTGATCGAGACTACGTACAAAAGGGACTAGTCCGTGAGCCACATTCTCTTATAGTTACTTTGGTGGAAGTGGGCGTGGCATCATGAAATAATAACGCTCTTTTCTGAAAATATTTCCGGGACTTTGCGGGAGTGAACTCTACATTAAAGGCCGTGCCTGCCGGCCCGTATAATACAATATATATTAGTTGTATTTACACTGCACATGATTGAATACTACCTCTGAAACAGTCTATACTTATGATTTATGAAAGGAAACAGTGTATACTGTAGGTGACTATGTTTGTGCTGATGGCATTGCTGCTGTTATTGCCTAATTGATATCCAAGAAAACTGATTTGTCCCATGTTACCCCATGTACCATCAGGCATCTTCCCCCAGTCCTATGTTACTTAGTGTCCCATCTAACCCCATTGTCCGCGGTGTCTGGAAAATTTTGGTGACTGGGACAATTTCACATGTAGTACAATTTCGTGGCCAGTAGCTTATTTATCGGCAGTGATACAATTTCAAGTTGACATGAAATTGTACCGGTACAATTTCACGTGATGGTACAATTTCAAGGCTCAACAAGGGCTCTATATAACGTTGTCTGCTGTGAAAGAGGATTGTATTGTTTGTTCTGACTTCTGCCAGGACAACATTGCTAGGTATGACGTGCTAACAGACGAGCAGCCCGTTTATATTTTTCAGTGTTAAATTTGTTTTTGTTTTTGTTTAGCTTATTTTTTGCCGAGAGACCGTAGTGAAGGTCAAAGCTAAAAACAAAAAAACAAAAAAACAAACAAACAAACAAACGAACACCAAGGACATTGTTTTTTATTCTGAATTACAAGGTGTGTGGACGTTATGTAATAGGTGTTCGAGGTAGCTGTGTTAGAGATAACTAGACGTAGAGTGGTAGGCTGGGATGTGCATAATTAAGTACCGTATTTCTCCTCAAATGAAGATCTGACGGCATAGTTTTTAGTCACACGTAGATGCATTGATTTCATTACTTATATGCGTCACATAGTTTCCCTATTGACACGAATTACGCAATGAAAACCCTTTTTTTTTGCAGTGGAAGGCGTCAGGACTTGCAACTTTGAGGAATTATTCTACTGCGGCTACAGCGCTGTGGGTATGTAAAGTACTGCGTGTAATCTTTTCATGAAACAGCGATTCCCATCAGCAACACCCATCTAGTTTGAGAGTTCTAAAATCCATCCATTACTAGCAGGTCCACGCTTTGGGAAAATGAGGTTAGCTTATCGGAGGGATCTCAGTAATTTTGTACACACGGTCAATAGCAGATCTGCCCACGACCCCTGTGCTAACCCGTACATATAGCCATCTCTACGTAACATCCGGAGTTCCGCACAGTGTGAGTTCTTGATGCTCTGGGTAAAGTCCTTACTCCGCTTTTGTAGTTGGTTACTACGCCGATGGCACAATCCTGCAGGACTGCGATTGCCAGTTTCCCTGTCAGGAGGTGGTGTATGAGGCGGTCCAGTCTCAGGCGCAATTATCACAACAGTTTATTTCAGACAATAGATACAACATCAACCCTAATAGGATAAGGTAAATGTAGTTTACATACTTCTGCTTATGCTACTAAGATTACTACTTAAAACTATTTATCTCTCTCTGTAGTTATGGTTATGTACATACTTGTGGCACATGTCTGAGTGCTACAGAAGGGTACGTAAATCTACTGACAGTGTACCTATAATTCCATGATATGTGGATCTTCAACATTACATTATGTGGTTAACCCTTCTTATTGCATGATGCTGTTGATAATCTAATACTGATGCTTTTTGCAGCAACAACCTGCTGCGTTTAAGTGTCTACTATAGTGATATTGCCTACACAAAAATTAGACAAGAACCGTCTTACACGAGCATAGCTTGTTTTGGTGGGTATTTTTCATTGCATTGTTTTAATCACACATAGTAAAACATCAGTTTTTATTGATAAGGGTTATATATTGTCATGTTAGTGTCTTAGATTCGTAAGAGTAAATATGCAAAATATATTTGTATAAACTACTGGTGTTTAGCTGTTTGCACCAAGACATTACACGTGAATCTATAGCCAAATAAAAGGCTTGTTATTGTACATATTATTTGTTCAGTGATTTTTTTCCTTCACCATAACTGCTTCAAGTTCTGATGAAGTGCTGAAGGCACAAAAATTAACAGCATACATAGTATCTAAGTGTACCATAAATGCTGAATCTATAGCCAAATAAAAGGCTTGTTATTGTACATATTATTTGTTCAGTGATTTTTTGCCTTCAACACTTCACCATAACTGCTTCAAGTTCTGATGAAGTGCTGAAGGCACAAAAATTAACAGCATACATAGTACCTAAGTGTACCATAAATGCTTTTTATTGGCTATTTATGCTCAAAATAGCACTGCAAATACAACATGTACGGTATGTCATATTTAGATAACTATTGCTGTATTTCTAGCTGAGCTAGGTGGCATGCTAGGCCTGTGTTTGGGTGCCAGCATTCTCACCATCACGGAACTGCTAGAAGTGGCCATCATGTTAGTGTACACGGCTATGTGTAGGGACAAAACTCACTCTGCTATAACAGCAGTCAAGGTGAAGCCTCGAGACACTTAAATTGGAAGATTGCGTTATGGGTTAATAATCAGGACAGACAGTCAAACTTTCCTGGATTGGCCCACTATGAAATCCACTAATGAAATGTTTAAGAGAAAACACACACAGAGAGTAAATATCTCGCTAGTTATCATAAGCTTCCCTCTTCTTGTAGCTAAAAGCAATAAATGTATCAATGTGCAAACCCAATGAAACAATATGGCTTCAAGTACGTTTTACACGTATATCTATGTCAAGCATCTGTGTGAACACCCAAAATTGCTGAGGTTTAACCAATAAAGGTTTGCAAGATAAACAATTCACTTCGTGGGCATTCGTATATTATGTGTGTTTATCTGTCTGTATGTGAAGAAGAATAAATATCTAAATAAATCTTTAAAAAGTCTTTCACCATCACACTCTATTTCGGGCATATTAATCACAGGTTATTGAACGGAGATGTTGTAAGCTTTGCTCACATAGGCAGATCCAGGGCGGGGGGGGGGGGCGCAGAGGGCGCACCCGCCCTCTCCCACCAAAATACTTCATTTTTATAGGGTTTTTCATGAAATCCCGTAAGTGCGCTCCCCGTTTTCCTTGCTTGCCCCCCCCCTCCTTTCCAAAAACCTGGATCTGCCTATGGGCTCACATGCGACTTTTATATGTAAAAGAGATTTCTGTATAAGTGCTTTCATTTTTACTTTTTATTATTAAAAATATATGGATCACAAAATACATTTTGTGTAACTCTTTATTCACAGGGAACTGTTTATATTTGATTAACTATTAGTACCAATTCTTGTTTGTGGGTATGTTTTTGTGAAATTGAACACAAATTAATCCGATTGTTTATCTACTTCATTTATTCATGAACACATGAAAAATGTATTTGTACGTCTAGTTATTTCCGTCTATCACTTCAAAACATCAATAACAAATTTATCTTTTTGCTCTCTATATCAAACAACAATTTTTTACAACCTAGACCTTATTGGTCCCTACATCATAACAACTAAACCTGGTTATTACATCAGTTGCATAATATTCTCGTATATGAAACATATTCCAGTATATTATTGCATTAGATGATTATTTAAAATGGCAAAACAAATCAAAGTAGCTTCCAAAATATTGTACTATATCAGAATATACCAAGATTTTATCTACACTAGTGGTGGAAAACAAAGTGTTTTACATCACTTCAAAACACACGGGTGGCACCTTCGGTCACTGATATTAATGCCTATTTTATTCATCTTTGTGGATTTCCAGCTATATCAATGTTTTTAATGCACAGCTTGTACTTTAATAAGTTATATATTCAACATAAGTAATATCAAAGACTAAGGTGTAATATCTAATACATGTAGCTACGAACCGACAATACATAAACGAACAAAATAGTCTAATATTTGATAGTAAAATAAGCCAAACTACCCAATACATTTTAACAACACTTCTGGAGAATTTATAAGAACAAAAATGTACACTATACATGTATGGTAACGTATACCGATTCTGCAAAATTATAATGATGGTACTAAAAGTCGGCAGTGATGTGATTGCATATAACACAGTGAGGCCCACGTTTCCCCTGGTCTCCCACGCTCTTCCTCACACCTCCAGATCCAGCAGACTTTCTCCCAGAGTGAGGCCGCGCTTCTGCGCACGCGCACCGAGCGCCGCGCCCAGATCGCCGCCGTTACGGGCTACAAGAGAAACGTGAACCTTGCACTTTGATGCACGTGTCTATGTCGTGTCACTGTGCTATAACACTCATTGTCTTGGGCATTTAGGTATTGAGTGTTGGTTTATTTAAAACTCAGTTTTGTGTCTGACCGTAAGTCTCGATGGACATTTTATTTCATTGATAGATACATTTTAATTATTTGTGATGTTAAATGGTGGTGTGAAGGCCCTTTTTCAGGCGAGGAGTGTGTGAAGGTGTTCAAAACGTGGTCAGTGTCAGGCTATTTCATTTCAGTAGTAAATATATTTTAAATAGCAGTATGCAATGAAAATTATGACTTCATTAAAAAGGACAGAGTCTTAAAATCATCTTTGATGTCTGTATAAACTGCAAGTGGGAATTGTGACGTCGTCCAGTACTAATCAGAGAGCAGATGAGACTAATACTTTTAGATCGCGTGCTTTGATTTTGCAGCATATAGGGAGTACTCACCCATTTCCTCCATGATTTCCCTGTATTCGCCCTCGGTTCCTCTCTCCTGGACGGCTCGGTCGATCAGGTACTCGAGACTGCGCTTACTCTTGACGCACGAGTAGCCTTCCTTTTTGTTGATGGCTGGCTTGCACACTTTCTTGTTCTCCGCAGTGCATACGGCGTTCTTACATACGTCTGAAAGCAGCGCAGGGTGCACGTCATTACAGTGAAACCTGCCTTATGTGACATGATATGAGTTATGTTTCTTCTCCACAAAGCACCCGCCAAATACTGAGAATTTACTATGATTTCTGTCGCCACCTGATTTTATTACAATGCTGTTATAGACAGCTAACCTTTTGACCCTAACGCACAGCTATCCCGATTGTACTCTGCAGTGGATAACATGTGTGTCCACACACATTAAAACAAGCATCGAAGCTCCCCAACCAACTCACATCACCTACCACACTGCAGCACACTCTCACCTTTTTTGTCACAATGGGCTCCTCCGGTGGTCGGTTCAGCACAGCCTTTTTGGCACCAGAACTTGGGGCAGTCAGGTCCCTGGCCGACGCAGTATCTGCCGATGTCTATGCCGCCTCCGCACGTGGTGCCTGCAGCTGCGCAGATCTCTGTCCCCGTCTTGCCGTCAGCCCCGGGTTTGTCGCACTCACCCCTGTTAAGAAGTTGGGTAGAAGTGGTAATTGTGAGTAAAAGGTGGCGTGGGATTGCTAATTGCAGGTAAAATGACCTCGAACACATTTTCTTTGTTGTTGTGAGATTTCTTTTATCGGTGGTAGATATAGGTTTACGCCTGACTTGTACGAGAGAATGTAGCACAGACAGGTCCCGGGCAAACTTTCTGTGACTCATACTATAAAAAAGGTATAATTTCCATAGGTTTTAACATATGCCTATGCGTTTTCGTGCATAAAAATCACTTGGAATCCACTGGTTGCGGCCGTTTGTAGCAAACCTGGATCTACTTGTATGTAGAACAGTAAGTGATAGGTGATCAGGCATTACATATATTGATAAGAGCAGTTATATTGCTTTTTCACTTCTGCATTCTGACTTACCGTTTCTCGAGGCCCTCTAGGAGACGCTCCACAAGATCGAGGGCGTCCAGGGAGGCGGCGGAGGCAGCGGAGGCCAGTACGGCCGCAGTGAGGAACAGCAGGGTTCTCATGGTGGGAAGAAACTGTAACATTGCATAACCATATCAATATAAACAGTTCATGGAGTTCTGTCTTTTTAGGGGAAAATATTACTGCGAGTTTGTACTGGTATTTAACGCATGCCTTAGTTCAAACTAGTCAAAGTGACATTGTATGTATCAATAAAATTAACTTAGCCTATTTTTAAATAAAGATACCATGTTTGTGTGTTTGTGCAATGTGGTCTAAGTAGCAATCAAACTTGGTAGCGCTGTAGTCTGCATTACAGTGGTTATCGTTGAGTGGATTTTTACTCATGTTAAGCTGTAATACCTGCAAATGTTATCATACACCATTGTAAACCTGAAGTATTTGCAGTTTTCAATCGTATCACGAGAATTCACCACAGGTGGTACTTAGTTTCACAATGGACAATGCACGATGCATAAACCGTTGTAACAAAACACGGAGTAAAAAATGAGATTCGAATGGATTTATCTGACTGATAGGTGCCCTGAGAACGTTATGAACGATGCCACGATGGAACATACGCACACACAACTCTTTTCTATAGCATGTAATTCTTTATTTATTGTTAACTAAATCATGTCATAACAACGGACACATACTTGGTACTTGTACATAGTGAAAGTTAATGTAACTGTACTTCTGAAAACAGAAAACGAATTTACAGCATTGGCACTGTTCATGGACAAGTGTGCTGTAGTAGAGCTATTCACAGTGATATAGATGACATGACTGTGACCGTTGTTTGACCGAGGTCGTATGATAATAGACTACAGTAGACTATTAGTACAGAGCACGGAAAAAAACAATGGCCACGGTCTTGATATCTGTAGTTATTTGCCCTGTCAACTGCAGGCTACACGAAAACCCATGCGGTTTAGAACAACTGTGCATTCATTGGTATCATAAGCAGCATAGTATGAGTTCCCTGCAAAGCTGACAGATGGCCGACTAAAGAGCAAAACATCCACCTCATTCACTGAACCTATCACTAATTTTTCCATGGTGCATCGTACTTGGTACCTACATTACGGCAGCAAGTGCCGTGTGCTCCCACGGGCGTCAAGAAAAGCGGTAAAATGTGAAATGGATGCCAATGGTCTGGTGTGAATGTTAGTTTACTGGAGAAGGAGGACAGTGGATTATAAACGCGTGTTCATCTAATTCCGTATTTGTGTTACACTTTCACTTGCATTGCAAAGCTTTGTGACTCAAAAAACGCTTAAACTGTTAACATTATTCAAAATTAATCTGGTGTAAACCTAAATACTCCTTTCTAATTGACTTAGAGGCGGGGTGAAAAATGATATCCTACTCCATAGATTTTAAAATCTAAATTTGAATCCGTGAGAGATTTTCTAATTTCCCATTCCTGTTCCAATCAATTACACAGTTAAAATTGTTTCACTGGTCCTTAAACTGGATGTTGTAAAATCTCCATTGTTTCCTAATAGGTGTTTATTTAGTAATACGTGTATCTATATTGTTAAAACTGTTAATCTAACACTCCATATTTTACTTGTATTTCTTATCTTGTTGCTGACTTTGAAAAAGAGCATTTAAGACTTTGAAAACATTTACAATTAAAAAAAATCAAAATTATGATTTTAAAATTTCATTTCTAATTTCAACAGCCGAAAAATATAACTATAAACTCTAGAATCATCCCCACTCGTATAGTAGCCTATAATTGTAAACTGGCTGCCAAAGCGCCCCTTACCTTTAATCCGTGTATATCCGCAGACGACAGAATGACACGCATTGGCGGCCGCCACCGCTTTATATAGTCGGGGAAGGGGGTGGGGGTCGTCTCCACACACGGTATGAAGGGGTGATTTCATAAACTACAGTGGCTGCACCAATTGGCCTATCTCTATCATTCTTTTCATTTTTATCATCATTCAAAGATTTGTTTATTTTTATACTTGGATTGACTTGCACAGAAGTTTTACACCCGGTGACTTAAGCTTATCGCTTGGCTTCAATTTTCAACAAAGTAAGTGGTGAAAAATGTAATGAATAATAAAAAAAATGGGCCAGTTGTGACGTAGGCACATGCAAATGTATCGGTTATCATCTGGCTCCCTTTAAGACCGGTATTGCAAGTTATTTAGCATCTTTGTGTTGATTGGCGTATATTGTAAGGGGGGGGGGGGTCGATAAGAAAAGAAAGTTCTATTTTATTTTCTACTTTTATTTTATCTTATGGAGTGGTATTACTCCAGGAATTGCCATGTTGATATACTTGTAATTGCGGTGATTTAATGTAGTCACCCTTCACTGTTGGCGTGGTCTAGCGGCCTTACATTCACATCAGGTCATTGGCATCGTCTTACACTACACGGCCTTTTTCAGCTACCGGGGGAGGATACAACTCTTGCTATCGTAGCAAATGGAATGCATCACTCATAGAGAAATGGAAGGAATCAAGGACAATTTTCAACCCAAGGACCCTTTTTGCCATTGTGTCCTGTAAGCTAAGGCTTATTTCCCAAGAAATATACATCCATTACATATGAACTGCATAATCTGGTGGATAAATTAAACGCACATAATTTGTCTTTACACCTCACGTAAATCTAACAAAAAGACTAGAAAATCAACCTTTACTTTGGTATTGAAAAGTTAAATAGTGTCACTAGCTCTAGTGCTGTGTTTGCTACCTAATGTTTTCTGATGCACAGACCGTGATGTGCCATGATAAAACATCAGATGGCGAAACTTAGAACAACTAACAAAGCATATTTCATGAGAATGTCTATCTTCAGTTCTGGTGTTATCTGTTATTTGTTAAGAGGTAAGCTCCGTGCATTTTATTATTTTCTATATTGCCATTATTCATAAGTAGGACATGTACATGATTCTAACACACACAAATAAAGAATAACTTATGGACTTTGCATTCCTTTATTTTTGTTACACATAGTGTAACATGATGGGAACAAAATTAGAGAAAGCACATCTAGTTCAAATTTAAAAAATCTTTTCCTTCAAATTATGATTCAACTTACGCTAATTCTCCACGTGGCCCGTCTCTTCAAATCTCAACATTTAATGCATTTTTCATTTTGACTTGAGTGTCAATATGGCATTGTGATGTTAGTGCCTACCCAATTTCAAAGTGCAAGTTTATCTAAATAGCTTCGTAAAAACTTTGAAAAAGACCATGCTCTATGTTTTTGGTGATTTACATTAGTCAATAACTTTGAATTGACATTTTAATATGTCTAAAGTTCCATTACAGTAAGTACATTCAGACATTCCTAACTAACACATATAAACAAATATTCTTTAAAAAATACATTTTTACATTGATCACATCAAAATACTCTCAAGTGCATAGACATATTTAAAAAGATAAATAATTAAAATGCTCTGAAGTTCAGTTCAATATAATAAGAAGCTGGAAAACAAAAAGACCTGTTAATTATCAAATACAAATTCATGCACTATTAATTAGGAAGAAAATTGATATCAATAATAATAAAATAAGAATGATATCTGTTTAAGACCTAGACCTGTATAGCACCTACAACCCCCAACCCCAAACTGATTACCGCGTGATTTCATTACAAGCTGAATAAGACTTGATAACTTCTAGTGCTCTGGACTCGTATTGTGCATGCGTAGTGTGCACATAGTGATTTATAAAGGACCGCACGACACGTTAAGCAATGGTTTAACCCCTAATTTCATATGGCCGATCTTTGCACGAGATGCTCCTAAAGATGGTAGAAATTAAAAACACTATATTGTCAACCTTTTTATGGTGCCTCCTGTGTATATTTTGTGGCCAAAACGTATGGGATTGTCTGGAATAACGGTCTGTGACGTTTCTAATGGATTAGTTGAAAAAGCAGGTTCATCGGACCATTCGGAAATAGCACACAATAATACAGGAACATATTTATAAATAATGTCAGCAATGCCACATTTAATCAGAAAGACGTGACGACGATCAAACTAGCCCCGCAGACGACCCAAAAAGCAAAAAACATGATATAAATCAATAGCTCGATAATCCGAAACGGGGGCCCACAAGCCGAAAAAATCAAAATCAATTTTCTAGAGAAGTGATAACTATTTCTGGGTCAGAACCCGGCAGAATAGTGCTATTTCATCAAGAAAGACACCATTAATCATGGAGCATAGGTGGAACAGATGATTCTTTTTGGTGTTTCCATTGCTTCAGAATGTAACGGCGGTGGTGGCACTTACAGTTTCATCTGTCATCCATACATCCCCCAAAGCATCAGAAGTGAAGCAAGCCCCAGAACCAACCAGCAGTGCGCCATTACTAAGCGAATCAGCCCGGCCACTCAAAATTTGAGCCCAGAACCTCGAAATGACACTAAGCTTCTGGCGTGTACTTAAGCATCTGGAGCTAGCATTGGTTATGTGAAATTGGGGGTTGGCTTGGGGTGGGGTGGGGGTGTGATTCAGATGCATCTTCCAACGAAGAGGCATTGGAATCGATGGAATTCTTTAATATAGTTTCTCAAGAAATACTGTGTCACATATTGAGTTAAAATCCACTTAATGGCGTCATGAAATCGGAAAGTCTCTGTCGGAAATTGCATGAATCTTGTACCCTTCATCTTCAACAGAAATAGATTTTACTGAAGAAGGAAATATATGGCTGGATGCCACCAACGTTAAATTATTAATTAAAAAAAACTTGCTGCCCAAATCTTATGTCAGTTTATGGGTTTCGTCGATGTTATCTTGCAAAAAGAAGACTGTTGTGTTACGACAGTTTAAGTGTACCGGGAATTGTTGAAGGATTATCAATATGCACACATTTAGAATATGTTGATACATCTGACATTTTAATTTTGGAAGCATTACGTATGCAACTACCTCATATTACTGTTGGTGACTTTCAAAATCGAAATGGACATTTTCCTGTACCTATGAGCAATAGGTTGAGCATTGTTAGAGGCAATAATCTTACATCTCTACAACTTCATGGTGTCACTGTGTCTGATATTCCCCGAATGGATAATTTAAGGCACCTTCATCTCAGGTTTGTGAAGCTCAGTGATCCACATCCGTTCAGAGACTTTGCATGTCTGGAACTCCAAAGTTTTGTCATGTCCCATTGGGACAGGACTTGCCTCGGCTCCAGAGAGGATGTTCTAGAGTTGGCCTGAGTGCTGGCACCGGACTCGAAGTGTCCTCTGCTCTCGTCATCAACACAGGAAATGACGTCGCGCACACAACACCAGCCAATCAGCCGCCAGCTAACATTGCAGTACCAAATAATGCAGCCAATCAGCTGTTAAATAACAATGTTGCCGCACAGCCCGCTGCTAATGCAGCAGACGTCAATTTATTGGAGGAAGCAAGTCATCAGAACGAACAAAAAGAATAGAATGAGTCTGAAGAGGATCAGGTCGTGGGACACGAGCTTCCACCAGCTCGCTATGAAGATCCAAAGAATTATCCGGAAAATGAAGATGACTTTTATGATCAGAGACTTATTGATGAATCAAAAAGAAAGTGTGGTGGGTTTTCCACTGTGAATTGTCATTCTAGGGTGAATCATGCATCGGAAAGGTAGGAAAGTCAGTGCCATGCTATGTTGCGAAGACATGCCAGGACCCTCTGGCTGCAGACAAGCTGTGCCGAGTTAGCAGGTGATAAATAGCAATTTTCTTGTTGCTCCACGTCCGATATAGGAATGGACTTTGATATAGGAGGTGGAGAGGGTTCATCAAAAAATACCAAATGTACAGCTTGTGCTGTACCTGCAGTAATAGGGAAATGTTGTAATTGTGAATCCGTGATGCAATCACCAAATCATACTGCAACAATGTCCAAGTCTGGCCGCTCAAGTGTCATAGGAAACCTGCGGCCATCAGGCAGCACAGGGAAAGGTTTTCAGAGAGTTAATGGAAAAGGTAAAGTCTGCAAGGCAAGAAAAAGGGCATTGTGAAAAACTCGGCTCATAATCAGCAAGTGCATAAATCTTGTCAAGCGATTAATGAGGAAATCAGAGAAGCTGCTAAAAGGTGAAAGAACATGGTGACGAATGTGCTGACCTTTCAGCGACCCAGTTATTGAAGATGACCATATTCTACAAATCCTCACAATCAAGTCACAAAGTCTCGTGAACCTCAGTCTGAGCAAGGAGGGAGTGTAGGACCTCGTCGTAGAGGACTGTCCCAGGCTGCAAATCTTGTCAGGTTCGAGCTGCCGTATGCTGAAGAACGTGGTGATGAAGACGGCTCTGCGCCTCATCTGCACCTCATTCCTGCAGTACCCATGGCTGCGCTGCGAAGACCTGGTAGACGAGCTGTGCATCCAGCCGGCTGAGAAGAACCGGCTGCTCTTTCTCAGGCCCATGGGCAGCAGTTACTCCATATCCGAGCAGGAGAACTGTCTCCTGAGCAACCTGGATTACAATTATCACCTCTGTATCATTCCCGACTACAGCCCCGATCCCCTGGCGACGCTGTACAACTAATGCAAATTTCATATACTGTATTCATTCTAATAAGCATACCTGCCCTATTAAGTGTACCCCAGCTTTTCAGACGGATTAAATTGTACAAATCTTGCTTTGCACGTGGAGATTTCATTTACCTGGCACCATATTGTAAGACTCACATGCCGGTGTCATTTGAATAACCACGTAACCTCGCTGGGCATATTGTGAAAAATTGTTCATGGTTCATGCATTTTTACTTTTATCATTCGAAGGCGTGGTTATGGGGTGTGCTTATTAAACATCTCTTGAGTATTTGTTTTTGGTTGATTTTTTTTGTAAGCGCACTGTGCACTTATTAGAACAAATACGGTACTTTAAAGGGCTATCTGTTTGCATATTTCTTTAAAAAAAGCCAAACTTGTTGTGTAAAGAATTGCTAATATACGTGATTACAGACAGGTTTTACAGTAATAAATTCCATGTGAAAAGTTTTGTTGAACTTCAATATTTAAAGCATGTACTTTTCAAAGATATGAATTATCTCGTGGTTACAGGTATATAAGCAAGTTTTAAAAAATCAATTTGAATGTGATTTTGTACGTTTTCCCAATAAGATGCTTATTTCTTGAACAGATATATATCAAACCTTTTGACTAATTATTATAAGTATCTATTGTATTTTGGGTAAGTAGGAATAACATTTCCTGTTACCACAATAAAGGACCAGAGATTTCAATGCAATGTGTATAGTTTATAGGAAGTCATTTGAGTTCATTTACATATTGTAATGAAGTACAGAAATCTGCGTTTATTTGGCTTTGAATAAATTGTTACCTATTGTGAAAAAAATCATCCATAAACTGGTTCACTAATTTCCTCTAAACACATGAAACCAAAGCTGATGATTGAGCACAAAGAGAGTGATTGGCAGATGGCTACAGCAGACATCGTTATCCTGTAATAAGACAACTTTTGTTCAGGGAATGAAGAACTAACTAGTAGGAGCTTTGTGTTTGGTTGTTTTGTGTTTGATTTACATTGGAACAAGTCAATGCAATCCAAGTACGGTGATATTGTGTTTGAAGCAAACTCAATTAGAAACGGGAAATATTAGAAACTGTCTCTTACCATTGCGCCATACTTGATTAAAAGTTTTAAATATTGAAGATACCCACACATGCTATTTAACATGTTAGAACATTGAGTGAGACTGCATATCATGTATGTTTAAACATATTACGTACTTAACCAATGGAATTAACGTTGCTGGCCACTTTGCCGTAAAATCGCCAAATGCAAAATTTTATGGAACAAACATGTCAGCCAACGAATGTCGCCGTGAATAACATAGGCAGATCCAGGAGGCGGTCTGCAGGTCCCCCCTTTCCACAAACATTTCTAATTTTAATGGGGTCGGTGTTTTTTCTCGGGTTCGTTATCATTTACGCATACAAAACCCACGGTCCGCAAAGACACCCCCCCACCCCCCCACCAATTCACTTTTCCCCAAAATTGCCCGTGTCGATAGATACGAAGTTTCAACTGTATCACCTCAACAGGTCCTCAAAAACACCGAGTCACCGGTACAGCTAATTAGAGACCTAGCGCAGTTTGTAGCGTTCCATCCACGCCAGTTGTTCCATTATCTATCGCACAGAAATTCCAACAGCAACGTCCAACCGAACACCCGATCGTTTCCACCCTTGCTTACCCGTCCAAAATCCGAGACGCTCAGAAATCATTGTCGCCGTCGCCGCTGCCGTCGTGCTCATTTGCCTAGTCGTGTTGTTCTTCTCGTCTGGCACGCATGCGCACTCATCGGCGCAAGCTTTGACGGCAAATGACGATGTCGCAATTTACTGGTTGGATAAATTGAACGAGAAACCTAGCTTGTTTCTGCTTTCATGCCAAGGATAAATAGCTTTTTTGCTTAAATTGTTACGAGTTGTATGTATCCATCAACAATGTTTAATTCAGGATGTGTATACATTGAAATGACAATTTTTATTTCGTTTTAACCATTTTTTAGTATAACCATCAATTAGTGGGGTGTAAAATACTCCAAGTTCTATATCCAAGTACTATACGAGTAACAACAGAATGATTTGCAAAGTGGAAAAAAAAAGTTTTATACTCTTTGTATAATATTGAAACTATGGTGATATTATGCTCTGAAAGTAACACGTTAAGCGAGGGGCACATCTGACCATGGGGGCATGGTGGCCCCACGTCGTTTTGAGGTCTGCAGTTTCTACGGCGTGTTCCTCATGCAGTGGCAACCTTTACAATATAGGCACGTGCCACACTGACTCCGTGCGTTATGAGTGCGTAGGCACTGAGAATGATGTCATGGAGGTGGCCGTGAGTTTAACATGCATAGAACGTGCGTTGTACTCACGCGTAACTTATGCTCTACGCACCGTTAAGGCATTCGTACATTCATGGTACAGAGAACGCACGGCACCACGGCTAAATCCGCTGTGATTATGCGACGATTAGCGTAAGGTCTCCGCACTGCCTCCTGACGGGCAGACCAGTGATGGAAGTGGTCGTAGCGGACGTTTGGCATGTGACCCCCCTATGGCCTAAAAAAAGGTTGCGTTTATCACACTTAATACTCACGGATCTTTACGATTTTTGTTGTCGTAGACTGGCTGTAGACAGCCTTTGCCGCGTAATGTGCTCTAGGCATAAAGTCAGGGGCACAACCGGCCTTGCGACGATTCTAACCGCAAGGCTCTTGCAGGGCTGCAATGTCGACCGCTTTTCTCGCATGCACTGACAACTGTAAAGTTATGGGCGCATGCAGCACGGGCTCTGAGCGTTAAAGGTGCGTCGGCAAAGGGGATCATTTAACTGAGGTGACCGCATAGGCAGATCCAGGTTTTCGGAATGGGGGGGGGGCGCACTTAAGGAAAAGAGGGGGCGCACTTACGGGATTTCATGAAAAACCCTATGAAAATGAAGTATTTTGGTGGGAAGGGGGGGGGGCGACCCCTGCGCCCCCCTGGATCTGCCTATGGACCGTGAGTCGAACGTGTGTTGTACTAGTGTAAAACTCATGTTGTGCGCACTGGGTGATTTCTAAAGCACAGCATTCGTACCGGATACTCACTACGGATACTCACTACGCCAGTTGACCTACGGTATCTGTGCCGGCAACGTGCGGGTGAATCCAGCGTAAGGTCTCCCCACTGCAACCTTACGGTCAGATCGACCACTGCTGACATTGGTCGTAGCGGAAGTTTGGCAAGTCAAACGTTTGTCGCACGGAGCACTCACTGATCTTTACCATCTTCTTAAGTTTTTGGCAGTAGACTGGCCGTAGACTGACCTTGCGGCGTGATGTGCCCTACGCATAACCGGCATTCAGTCCTTATACTAAAGCAACAATTGTAATATAATGTGCATATGATGATTGGAAATAATCATATCAAATCAAATAACTCGAACACTTCAACAATTACCTAAACTCAGCATCTATAATCGCCTGCGACAAAACACGATTGTATTGGGATACACCAGATGAACCAGAATGGAACCAACAAAGTGGGATAGGTTAAAAATACTTCTTCAAAGGTAGGTGTATGCATCATCGGTTTCACGGCTACACGGGCTTTATCATTTACACATAACAGTCTGTTTACTGTCACTAATAGAAAGTGCCTGAAGAGTAGATACGTCCTTGTGTATCATAATTTATGTATATGGACACGTAACCGAAAAGTAACGGGTTAAATTTCGCTTCTCTGGAGCAGCCGCCTACTCGTAGGGTAGGCACATGCCCTCAACCGAGCATACATCTGCCCCGTGTGGTGTTGTAGGTTCGTGCGCTGCACGACATTCCACGGCTTATGCCACACGTCCGCTGCCGTGTCCCCGAGGCGCCGGCTCCGCGCGCTGTGGTTCCTGCTCTTCACGGCCGCCACGGTCGCCGCCCTAGTCCAGATCACCCTCGTGCTGCGCGTCTACCTCACCAGCCCCGTCAGTGTCGACATCAAGGTGGGTGAGCGGGGAGGGGCTCGGTCAAACATAGCATGTGTGCGCTGCGGTGCTTGTGGGTGGGTAGTTTTATAGGATAAAGCAGGTTTACGTATAGACTTCACCAAAAATAACTATTCCCGATTTGTTTTGTGTATATAGCTTTCAAAATGTGATATTGACAATGACACGAGTTGATTAGTGTGGGTTTTCCCCGCCAGGTGGTGTACGCGTCTGTCGACTTCCCCGCCGTCACCTTCTGCAACATGAACAACATGCGCAGGTCACAGGTGGTGCTGGGGGGTGAGGAGCTCATAGGGGTGCTCGCGGTGAGTACTCAGCCCGTAGACCCCCTCACAGTGAATACTCAGCTCATATACTTACTGTGAGTACTCGGTTGAAGGAGCAGACTGTTTTACGTTATCTTGATTAACTGTGTGGTGACATGGTTTGTACTTTGCAATATCTTTAGAATATGCATAGTAGGTAAAAATAGCAATTGTTTAACCAGTCACTCCATCTACAGGTTCTTTTAGACTTCGTTCTCGAGGGGCACGTGCATCTGACGGCATGGAAATATTTGGGGCAAGGTACAGATACGTTTCAGTGGCACCACCGAGCGGAGGTTCATATCTCTTCATCTGTCTCCATATCAATCCACCTCTCTGGATCTCTCACCATATTTCTTTATCTCTCTCCAGCTCTCTTTACCATTCGCCGTCTATATGTTTCTTTCTCTAACTCTCACCACCTCTCTTCATCTCCTTCCAACTCTCTTCGTCTCCCTCCACCTTTCTTTACCTCTCACCATCTATCTTGATCTCACTCCATCTCTAATCCACCTCTATCAATCTCTCTTCATCTCTTTCCATATCTCTCTATGTCTCTCATTCCCTCTCCCCATATCACACCATCTCTCTCTCCATTCCTCAACATCTCTATCTCTCTCACTCCCTCTCACAATTTCTCACGCCTTCTCTCCAACTATCCGTCTCTCCAACTCTCTCCATCTCTCTCACACACAATTATAATCAGTATAGCAAGTTAACCAGGTACACCTGACTTGCCTAGGAGATAAAGAGCGCGGAACAGGCAGCGGTGACGGGCGATGCCATCACAAGACGCCGTAGACGGAGGAAAGTCCCAGACGGCAACATGGCAGCACCACGTGACTCCGTGACGTCAACACACGCGGACGTCAACCATCCAATGACAGCTTCTGATTTCAATTCTGGTTCTGGTTCCAAAAACCCGGGTAAGAAGTTAACCGACTTATCGCCATTAACCGATGAGTACTTTGTTTGTGACGCTGGGGATAGAAGTGAAGCCAGTGGGCGTGGTGGTTTCTATGGTCAGAAAGGGTTTTCATTAATGGATGGTCCATCAGATATTGATATTGCTGAATGGATGGCTGAAATCCTAGTACATATAGATCTGAAGGGAAGTGAAGTAGGGGGAATTGAAAAGAACGAAGATGAAACTGAACTAGTAGAAAGGAAGCATAATATCTTCATTGATTGTAAATATATCAATATACTATTGATAAATGTACAAACATATAATGTTCCACCATTGTTAGATATAAAGATAGTATAAACAAAGTCAGTCCTACGCTTCATCGCCCACAAGTGGATGGGTGTTACGCTCAAGGCCACGAAACACCCGGCACGCCGGTGTGCACGATCCTCGACTAGGCCTATTACCAACCTTACGCACTTCTCATTATGTCATTCTATTGGTTCCACGTGCAACCACAACGCTCGTCTTGGGCCTGGTCGGCATTGTACACCAGGTTTCACCAAGGGCCCCTTCGATAGGGGACGTCCCATTGATGTTGACAGGCACGTTACTACGGATTTCCCCAGTTACTATGCCACGCGACATTGGCACATTGAGGGAGACTAGCCACAGGTTAGCCTCAGGCGGGAGATAGTTGAATTAGAACCAACCCTACTACCAGACAAGTTGTCTACAATAGAACTAAGCTCGAATGGATCTTTCCCAGTACCGCAATGTACTGGTTCACTTGGCATACACTTGGCCTTCAAAGGCCTTAGTAAGAAGATGACAAAGTCCTACAAGGTGTGTGTAACAAGGGGGACACAATTCCTAACCCAGTGCATTCTTACACAGTGGATGACTTACTAAGACACTAGTTTCGTTTCAATAGTGACATAGCAACGTATCATATAACAATTGTGCCCCACAAGGGAACCAGTCTAGAGTAGACATCCTGGGGGTCATAGCCAGCCGTCAGGTCCATGATTATCTCTGGGGTGTTTGGTTACAAGGACGTGAATGTGAGAGAAAGACTGATAAAGAAGGAGGTGGGGGACAGACCGCCAGGAGGGATATGGGGTTACAAGAAATTGGGATGTAGGGG
>CM032666.1:2854068-2866145 GCA_019095985.1 Streblospio benedicti
ACGAGGTACCGAAACCACCTTGGTGCACCAGGGGGATAATATCCCCAGCTATATTCGGCATAATTGTGAAGGTATTACCGACTACGTTGTCGTCTAACTAATTAATTAACTCTTAAGCCTTTGACATTCTAATACCACACCGTGTCATAATATTCAACCCAGACAAAAAGTTTGTGTGTTTTATGCAAAATATATTGAATTCTAGGAACAACAAGTGCAATGGTTCACCAGCGGGCTCGGAGTGAATCGAACGTTTTTGAAAGGGCATCCTCACCACAAGACAGACGAACGGCTATTCCAGCAGATGGTGGTTATGCGAGCAGCAGGTGTGAGGCTTTACAAAGATATAAACTTTAGTTCCGCGTGCACGGTCCACACACTCATCTTGTAATGAACCCCTTCACTATTTCTTATTAAGCAATGTATCGCCATCCCACCTGTGCAGAGGCAGGTCGTGGTGGACGCGTGCACAGGTCCATCCGCTTGCCTCCACGCCTACCCCCGTTTCTTACCACCTCACCACCACGCTGAAGTCCACTTTGTTCTGCTTCAATGTGCTTCACTCTGCTAGCAAAACAAAACAAAATGTTATCACCTTGGAAGCATTTTTTGATTTGGAGAGATGTGGAGGGGATTCGATTCATTTTATTGATTGGGATCCCGCAAGGCTACACCAGACATCCAACGGAACCGCTTGGCCCCGCACACGAGATCTGCAAGCTTCCGCGAGTTTTTCTCTTGCCTGCTTTGCTAGTTCCCTGCTTTGTCGACATTTAAATTTGTGAGTACGTTGTGTTGGCGGTTGCGTTGTGATAATGTAGCACCGATTTTTACATCTTCTCGATTCCATGCTGACCCTTGCGGAGATGTCAATTTCTCAGCTAGACTGTCAAATATAAATGCCCAGCCGTAAATTGTGACAGCCTTAAATTGTGACCGGCCATAATTTACGTTCATGTAACTTGTTATCGGGCACAGCAAAATAGTCTAACTGCCGTAAAATGTTAACACCGTAAAGGGTAATCGATTACACGACGCATTGGACTACTGATCCCCTCTCAAGCATTCACGACCGGCTTTCGTCATCGTTAGCCTATGGAGCAACTAGAGAGCTCTCACATAACACCACAATGGTCTATCTATCATCATCACCACCTGGCCCACGCCTCGTCAAATTTGGACCTCAGGTGGGGTCTCATGCCGAGAAGCTGAGTGGAAGGACACAATGAAGATGCAAAATTAAACCCCTTCATTCTCGGACATTTGTCAACGTATTTTGAAGTATGATACGTGAAACGGGATCTACTCTTTACGAGCTTTCTATTAGTGACAGTCTGAATGATACATGTGAGATTCATGAGCGTGATTACAATTGAAGGTGGTAGCATTTTGAGGCAGCTAGACCATTTTTGGAGGTCGTATATCATAACCGGTCCCAAATTTACGTTGGCCATATTTTACGGTCAAACACCCCTCAGCAGTGGCCAAAGCAAAGGTGGACGATACTAAGTGACTTTATGCATAGATGGAATGTGTTTGTTTTTTTTAATCTGCTTTCGCAAAGCGCTTTCTTTTTGTTGCCTTTGTTTTTAAAGCCACGTTGTTATATAATTGTGGAATTTACAAACCTTTCTATATGTTTCCTATGCATTATTGAATCATCAAAATGTAAAAAGAGATGCACAATGGGCTTGTCAAGGTTTGTATGTTGTCACAAATTCTCTTCCATTTTTTCAGACGTCGTTCCTTTGGTGAGGTTGAGGCTACCGACACTGAAAGTGAATTTGGGTTTCCCTCAAGACGACCCAAATTGCAGACGAAAGCTATGCAATGCCAGCAGAGAGCTAAGTACAAGGGATCCAAGAGAAAAATGAAAAATATCAGAATAGATAAGAATAAAGTTGAATTTGGCCAGGATTTCAAAATGTCGGTCTTTGTTTCAAAGAATTCGTTTGATGTTCCTGTGGATATGTCTTATGGTACCAGTTACAACGAAAAGGACAGGTGGGACTTGATGAACAGAAACTTGCTGTCTGAAGTCTTTGTGTTCCAACCACTCAGTACTAAGTTAAACCAAACATTGCAAATCACGCTTCCACTGAGAGGAAGTGGAAGAACTTACAGCAGAAATGATATCAAACTAATGAATAGTGATGATGAACTTGGAAGTGTTTTGAACTGGAATGAGAGTAATCTAGAGTTTAGTCTGAATGGATTTGGGGAGTCCGTTTCTCTCTCACTGGAAAAGTTTTGTCACCTCGTTGTGGTGGAGTGTTCAAGCAAGTGTTTCTGGCTGACAGGCTATTACAGGTATACTAATGTTCTAAAATTACATAGTAGACATTCAATTACGAAAGAGAGCCTTACGCGTGTACGTATTTTTTTCCAGATATAGTCCTCGAAGCTGTAAATGCGTATTGACGCTCATTCTTTCGCAGACAGAGAATGAAAATAAGATTATGGTATTTGCTTGTTATGTGTTCCTTTAATACATGGATATTTCAGTTATTTCATTTACTAATATGATTTATAGATTTATTTTTATAGCCAGTTTAGATATTAGTTTATGTTCTCTTTGTCCACATTAGGTTGGTGAGACAGAAATCCCAGGGTTTCCTAGAAGTGTTTGTATTGATAGAAGTGGCAATCCCGTTAAACTCGGAATACGAAATTTAGAACAATGGGAAAGGTTTTCAAAATATGACACGTATGTAAGTATAGCCTACCTAACAGCTTTTTCATCGATATTCATTCACAGTAAAATAACTGTGATAGCCATGACATATGATAAAACAATCCATGTTTTAACTATGTAAGTACATATGAATTGTTCTTACCGGCTACTTGTATTTATATTTTTAATGGAGTGTAGGAAATAAGTTATCAGGAACTCCAGCAGCTTCCTCATGCCCCTGTTAGGAAGGAATTTACAATGAAAAAAACAGAGGCAATGTCACAAGATTGTATTGATATTAGTTGTGAAATATTTCTGGAACAACCCGGTATCACCAACATGTCGGCAAACATTGATTTAGACTACGAATACCACGTGAGTAATTCCCAGTCTGACAGTCACGAATATTCATCACAAAATTTTGAGTTCTCTGTAGGGTATAAGAAATATTCAAATGAGAAAACTTGTCTCGACTTTGTAAGTTGTCCCTACTTAAAAAGTGTGGCAAATACCAATTGGCTTTCTACTGCATTCTTTTGATAACAGAATATTATATTACCACTGTAAATAAAGAGATCTTCAACAATTTTGCAGCTTTTGGAGTCTTGTAATAAAAGAGGGAGTGTTGCGACAAGTTCAACAATGACTATCTGCAGTTTTCCGTCACTCTTTCCAAGGGGTGCAAAGGTGTCTGAAAAAATGACCACCCCACAGGACTACCCTACTGCACATCAAAATGCCTTTGACCCCACAGAGGGTCAAGAGAAGTACAGAAGTTCGATGCGTTTGAAATTGGCATCTCAAACTGAAAGTGTATCTAATGCTGAACAAACCAGACGGTAATACTATGATTATACCATTGTCCGATTTAAACGTTATATCTGCTAAAGTTTTGTTGTTCTTTTCTGCTACACAGATCTCAAATAAATTACCAAAAGTTTTGATATGTGTTACATCTTTTTCATTTTCCTAATCCAATTCCTTTGATGTTTGAGTAGCAGCTACACACAAAACACAAGAGTTATTTTGATTCTACTGTTGTTATATCAAGTATTTGACACTCCTGGTCTAACTGAAGAGTCGCTTTCTTTATAGAAGTGTTTTTAATTGGACGTTTTACAATATTTCAATCAGAATGAAAATAAACACACATAAAACTAATACAACCATAGTATTGAGTAAATGTACATCACCTCATCCATATGACGTCTAATCTAATAATCTTCCATATAGCAGGCAGACCCACAACACCCCGCAACTCTACCCAGACCCTCGCCCTCCCCAGCACATCATGGATGGCAGGCTGCACCCCAAAATCCCACAAAACCTAACTGTGCCCCCGGGACTGGATCCTGATGATGAACAACACAGATTAGAGCTTTTCCACCACTCCAGGGAGTTCTGGTCATTGGAGCGTGGCGACTCCCAACGGAGCTCCCAAACAGTCTCCAGCAGCCTGACCGTGCAGAATGCTTATGAGTCCACTGACTCGGCTGCATCAAGTTTCAAAAGGTCTCCTCCATTCACCAACAAGCAGAGGCAGCGGCTCACCAAGCCAGGAATCGGTCGTCCAATCCAAGCTACGCCAAGCATGAAAGTGTCTAACGAGTTTTAATGATGCTGATAGGGCACTGTGCATCAATTATACTATTCAAACGTGTTATCTAACTCTGCTGAACGGATTGTGAGTGTTGTGTATTAAATCTGAGCCTTGCAGTATTGTAATATTTTCTCCAAAACTGTAATATACCTTTTAGTGTAAGAACTTTCCTTACTATTAGACCAGATTCACGTGTGTGCTACCCGTTACATGGACAGGCGGTTATTTCAGTGTTCACCTTTAGAGACTGTGACCGGTTACCCCTATTTTCACTATTTGCTTCATAAAATTTTGCATAAACCTGTTATTACCTACACAACAAGTTGTGATTCGTAAGAATTGAAGCAATAATAAGAGAGAAAATCGAATCTTAGGAAAACACCTAAAATAACCTTTCTTGTGGCCTTAAAATCGCCTGAGTAAATCGTCTGAGTGTGAACACACGTGAACACATGTAAACATATGTCGGCAGACTCTGTCATCGCATGAAGTGGATAGTGTTTAGCACATAGGCGTGCGTTTATTCTGTTAAATATCTCCAAAGACAATGGAATAGTGATTTTATAGTTATGAAATATTAATTTCAATAACAATTAACAGTTACACAGACAATACAGGAAATTTCAGTAAATATTAGAACAAGTGCGTTAATGTAACATATGAAACACGTCACAACAGCTACACGACAGCATCAAGTGCATCGGTTTTTAAGATAAAAATACACAGAAACATTAGAATCAACGACCTATATGTAAAGGCCACTATTTGGGTTGCACGTACAGGTCGGTTTCGGATGGTGAATATTAGGTATTAAGGTGGGAATGAACAAGTTTTTATTGATATTTAATGATTACCATTGTAAAGTTTAACGTGTGCAGATGTCAATAAAAAAAATCCTTCATGTCGCCTCGCTCGTTTGAGATTTATGAGTCAAAAACGCGAGGCATGTGTGAACAGACGAATTACATAGAGCTGAATACAAGATTTTACTATTACCATTACAAATACTGCTCCAAAATGTTTTGGAGCTATATATTTGCATCATATGGAAAGATCTTATCAAAAACTTTTTAAAAAGTATAAAATTGATGTAGGTTACCTCCCGTTTAAAAAAGATATTTAATATTTTATGTCATAAAAATCCATTAAACTAGAGTTAAATGCGAAACATAATTTTAAGTATAATATTATATGTTTTCACAACAAAATATAACAGGAAGTAAAGATTGTCTACTTAGACAGGTAACAAACACTCTTCACAACAGCTGATCACAGCTGATTATAGTTGTTAGAGTGGATGTAAACATAATGCACCCCTTTACTGTCCATAACCACCTTAAGTGCATGTGTAAACATTCTATTGCGCCAGGCATATATTATAAAATATATACCCTCGAATTTCGGCTACAAACCAATCAGAATGCATGATTTAGGGGTATGTCACTGAGCAAGTAATAGAATGTGCCATTGTAATCATTATACTCCATACATGTTACAAAGCGGTATGTGACAACTTAACAAGCTCGATGGTGCAAGAAATTAACGGGCATTCACTTCCAATGACTCTAGCAGACGATAAGTAATCTATTGCTCAAAGGCAGTCTGTGTGGGCTGAATGCTGTGTTATTTTTTCGGTTTATTTGTAGCCTCAATGCCTCATCAGCCGAGTCTTCTTAGTAGGTACTGATTTAACCTACGTGTACAGTATTCGGCTTCACCATACTGGATAGTTGAGCAATTCTCATCGCATTTGCTACATTTGCATGCTATCCCTGTCTTTGTGTTTATTTTATCTTCAAATCAGGTAACTGCATGTTTATATTATTATCATCATCATTATTGTGATGTAATGGTAGGATTAAAGAGATTTGCAAAGGTTGTCATAATTCTATATAAAACTAGTCGATGACTGTATTGTAAAGAAAGTGACTCGGGTGGCACTGATGTCACGCAGGTGTCAGACTGCTTGGGAAATGTTCGGGGATAAATGCTCGATTAAAAAGGATATGACAGCAATAGACATGTATCAAGTGCTGCCCCAAGGTTGCCAAAGTGGACAGAGTCTGATTCATAAGGGATTATAAACTGGCCGAGTTTCAGAATGTCTCTAAGACGTCAGGACGATTGGCTTAATGTACCATTCACTGCAGCCGAATCACTTTCTTTTCATGCATAGTCATCGACCAGTTTTATACACAATCCACATGTATGACTAGTCTGGTGACTATACAGTTTACTATGTGTCAGATCTACCAAGTTAAAGAGTTAAGTGGAAGGGAAGTTACCCACCTGGGTATTTGAACAAAAGAAGCAGTTGAGTGTATGGAGCCATGTGGGATGGTCGTAGTGTGGTCAAGCCAGAGAGTTCTCCAGGCTCTCGGTCGATGTTAGGCAACTATGTGGGATGTGTATAAACGGGAATAATTCCTGAGCTTGATCTCAATCCTGCCACTGTGCCACAAGTATATGGAACCCCCTCCCTTTCTCTCCGATAGGTTCATGGCGACCAAACATGTGTCATGGGTCGGGTGACCCTGGTGTCATGTACATGTCAGACTGCTTGGGAAAGGGTAGATGACACAAGATAGGACAGCAATAGACATGTATCAAGTGCCACCTAAAGATAGGCAAGTGGGCATAGCCTACTCCATACAGTATTATAAGCTGCCCAAGTTCGAAAATGTAGACCCGTTCACAGAGGGCCCGTAGGCCACACACATCCCGTATGCCCTTTTTTGTTCTATTTATTTTTTAATATGTAGCATTCAAATAAGTACTAAATAATATTACTACCATGAGCCCTATTGGTTTCCCGGTGCCAAAATATAAAAAGGAAATTTCTAGTAAGATTAAATGTAGATATACAAACGATTATACGGGATGTGTGTGAAGTGCTCTAGTGCTCTATCTAAGCCGTCAGGCTAAGTAAATTCCAAGTAAAGAACAGCTAAGTGAGCGTTCACAATTGACGTCAACCCTGGAGGGGGGGGGGTGTCAGCAAAAATTGACGGGGGGCGGTCACACCAAAAGTTGACGGTGTGGGAGACCTGCATTAAGGATATATCAAAGTTAAATTGATATTTATGGTTGTAGTATAAAGAATTGAGATACAATAAATGCTTTGTATTTGATGGAATGTTTGGTCATAAATGATATCATCATATATATTACCAATGAAACGCAATTGTTGTATGAAATAACCTGACAAAACTGTACACCGATTCAACTTCAATAAGGTATATCCTAAATTTTGGCTAGATTAGGTGGTTATCTGAGGGGTTTGGGGTTTGGGTGAGGATGTCATGAAATTGACATCATCGGCATAGTTGACAGGGCTGTGTCCTCAACTTGACTTGTTTGGGGGGGGGGGGGGGGGGTGAGGGTGAAGTTGACGAAGGGGGGGGGGGGGTCAGAAATTGCCAAAATGTGGTTGATGACAATTGTGAACGCTCCCTAAGAAGAGTGTGGTGTGTAAGAAAATAGCGGAATACCAAGAGCGGCCCAAGTAAACACATGATACGACCCATTCAAATGCGGTGAGCTGAAACAACATGACATGTGCTTAGTGCAAATAATTAGATCTTGTGAAAGTATTTCATGGCTATGAACATTTATATGGGTGCACATTTAGGACACAGGTTACACTACCACATTATGTTATCATACTCAAATAGACTTGTAGGCTTTGCGAAAGTGCAGCATACCATCAGCACAGATAAAGTATGCTTAGTGAAGTTTTCATCAAAACAATTATATTTGCAAGAAATGGCAGAAGCGTGTCCCATCAGTGTTGAGGAAGTTATCCGCTGTTGCGAGGAGCCCCCTCCGAATGCTAAGGTTTGTAAGTAAAGTCAGCTATTTTTTCCAACTGTATATGCTACGCTTCAGTAGCTGAAGCAGAGCCTTGTGTTTATTTTGTAGGTATACACATACATGTATCCATGTATGTCCTTGGACAAGCTAAGAGCGTTTACCAATGAACTGATTTTGTTCAAACTTTGCACATCTACTGTGGTATGATGCAAACCGAAGTGATTAGATTTTGAGAGACTGTATCCTTATAAAGGTCGGTTACTAAAGAGCGGGCGGTCAGCATATGTACGCCCTTGTGTAGGTGCCAGTCACAGCAGATGACCCTAACATTAGCCAGGAAAAATGAACAGCTAATCACAGCTTGTTTTATTTGTTAAGCCAGTTTCTTTATATATGTATTTGCCCCAGTGCAGTTACGGTACTGATATCGGAAGAAGGATACAGAATCGTTAAGCGAAATTAGAGGAATCAGCGTAAGAAAACGTAATAATTCGTAACAAGTGCGGACGCCGTGCAGACACCCAATATGAAACGAAAATCTGTCAAAATATCGGCGTGAATTTGAACTTTTAGGAATATTCTTTTTATTACTGGAGCCTCCGTAAAATGCGTAATATATTGGGAACTATCGAAATAAACGTAACTTCAGGCGAGTTATGAAGAAGTCGTAATTTGCGGAAGCTACAGAAACTTTTGTACGTTCGTAATAGTCGCAACAATGAGAAGAAATAGGAAAAAAACCGTAAGAAATCGTAGCGTAATTCTCGAAATTGTTCTTCTGTATCCTTTTTCCGATATCAGTACTGTACATGCATCATTGACAGCTGAAGAGATACTGTGCTGACTATTGGATCTGCTCAGGTATGTTCCACTTATGTCGCTAGAGCTGAATTAGGGAGTATTTTTTGTAACATGTGCTTTTATTAATAAGCTCACACTAGATCAGGGTGGTTGAAAAATGCTCTAACTAATAGTTAAACTCAAACACTAGGAATAAGGATGAAGTGGTTTGTAAATGAAAATTTAGTATCTAGTAAATCTGTGAATAAACAAATTGGAAACATTATCATAACATTACATAACATGGAAATCCCATTCCAGGACTTCTTTTACCATCACACGAATTACAGAATAAAGGATCCGCGGAAAACTATGAAGTTCTACACTGGAATATTGGGAATGAGGTAATTTTGTAACACTCTCCCACAGAAAGCTTGTAAAGGGATATGCAGTGCAAATGCCTCCAAAAATATTTTTGTTTTATAAGCTTGGTGTTTGATACACTGTACAATTATTACTGGAATGGTAATGGCTGCTAGATTAACAGCTAGAAGAGAGCAGTACTCTATTACCTCCACACAAATGGTGCTCCCCAATAGCAATTTTGAATTTGAGCACCCTGCATCTTTAACCACTGTTACTTGACCACTAATATTACTATGGCTACTTACAGTATATCATTTGATAGTTGTTGGCTTGTGTAACACATTTATAATAGTCATTATCCATTTGATTGGAGATATATTATTCGTCACAAATGAAGCATTTTTCGTTTGTATGCAATGAAAAAAATCATATTTCTAACAAATTAGGAGTTTGAAATATGGTTATTATTTTGAAATCTTTTCTAAAATAAGTGACAGAAATATATTGAAAGTTTTAGTGGAAAACATACCCAAACGGAATAACAACTGTATTTGAAAGCAAGCAGTATGTAAGGGAAGCACTCATACCTGTGCCTTTTCTTTCTTTCATTTCTAAAGCTTGTAATTGTGCAGTATTTAATTGTTAACTGTTAAGTTGTAATATCTAACTCCAACAATCAATATAATGTTATTAAATTATAGGCTTATGAATGTCATGACAGTGTCAAATATGAGAACCACGCTTTACTGTCTTGGGTACTGCAGCAACCCTCCGAAGACACTTGAAGGTAGTGAAGCAATGCAGTGCTGGATGCAGCACCGTGGCGGTACCATTGAGTTTATGTAGTAAGTCTTTTATTTTCATATTAGTGGTTGACTTATTAATGGGAAAGTGATGGAAGAGTGACAGCTTGAATTTTCGCAATTTGTACACACACACATTTCTCACGCTTTCTTTCAGTCACTGGGGATCGGAGAATGATGCGGACCTCACGTACTGTGATGGAAACACAACAAGTGGAAAGGGCTACTGTGAGTGGGGTATTTACAGAATAGGATACACATTGAATTATAACAAGCTTTGTTTTATCATTTCTACTTCTGCGAACAGTGGGAACAACAGTACATCTGTACCTGTTAATGAGAACATGATTATGAAGTCAATATTGTACGAACATAATGATACATGATACACACCAGTGATAAAGATTTTAAACTAAGTGTGTTATTCTAGCTTCCTTAAGAAGAATTTGTTGGTGTTCCAGCGCACCTATGCGTGCGAGTTCCGGACCCAGAAGCCATCGCCAAAGTTCTTGATGAGAACAACATAGAGTTCATCAAGCGACCCGAAAACGGTTGGGCTTACCCATTTTTTTCTTTCATTGGCTCAAATTTAGCATATTACATTAAGAGATGCATATTATTTGCAGTTATATAGTTTATACATTTTATTGTTCTGATTGATTTCACACCCATAATTCCATGTCCTTTACCTATTATTTTGTCTTCACATCAAGGTACTTTCCTTGGATATGGATTTGCCCGTGATCCAGACGGCTACTGGGTCGAAATATTGGGTCCACAGCTGACATACAATCCCAATGGTGTAGAGTCTCCAATGCAAATGCAAGCGTTCACTTCTAAATAAGTACACATAAACAGATGTTGTGTTTAGATGTTAGATTTTGTTTTACATTACACAATAATTATATGTTTAAAACTGTTGGATATTTGAATCATTCAGTGACTGGAGAAAAATGAGGGAGTAGCTTGATATATATTTTCACTAGAATGCATACTTTTTGATTAAATAATTTACTTTCAGCATGTTGAAGTGTCAACTGGATTTTCAGCACCTTAAGTGTGAAGTGTGAAAATAACCAAAATTAAGTGCAAACAACATGAAACTTTGGTGGGAATTCATAAAGAATTTATGAAGGATGTTGTAAACATCAACCAGGGGGCCAGAATTTGCTTGTGTTACCCTTTATGTTGAAAACATGTTAGTTTAATCTAATTGGTAATAATGTGGTTGGAGGTCAACCACCCTCTCCTTTAAAAAAATGTAAACAAATTGTATGTTTAAAACATGTACATTATCTTATTCTTATTGTTGAATGCTGAATAAAATTACTGAATAGTCAACTTATGCTTATTTCTTACATCATCATATTTCAACGGTATCAACTGTATCTTGTTGAATTATCAATAATGAAACGTTCAATCTGTTGCGTACAATAGGAATTGTGGTTGGTACACAAATATAGGTCTTATTAGCATGTTAGTGCTATTGAATGATATATATGTGTTTCCCAGTGCTTGCGGAAACATTTTCACACTTCTGTCTCTCTCTCTCACGTCTTTTTAGCAAGCATATTTCTACCAACGATAGATATAGCTGAAGACAGGTTTTACAACCCTAAGCTTCCATTTGACTACATCAAGTGGCCTTAGCGGAACTCGAACTCACGACCCCAAGCTTGTGAGAACAGAATGATACCATTATCCCAAGCAGCGAGCTGTTAAAAGGTTACACGGCTGAACCGTTGTCTCCGTAACCCCAAGCTTACATACTTGGTCAGTTATCATCTCAAACCAAAGGTCGTGGGTTCGAATTCCACATGAGGACGAAATTTTGGGAAGGTCTTATTAGCATTTTTAGTGCCTTTGAATTATATATGTGTTTCCCAATGCTTGGGGAAACATTTTCACACTTCTCTCTCTCTCTCACGTCTTTTTAGAAAGCATATTTCTAGCAACGATGATATAGCTGAAGACATGTTTTACAACCCTAAGCTTCCATTTGACTATATCAACCTTCCCAAAATTTCGTCCTCATGTGGGA
>CM032666.1:2873691-2904312 GCA_019095985.1 Streblospio benedicti
ACAGTGGCCATTTCTATCGCATTCTAATTTGGCTCTACAGGGCTACTCTGTACTCGTAGATTGCAATGAGTTCCCCAGATTTCCTTTGTTTGCCCTTTTATGTGTGTGAGAGAGTCGGCACAGGCTGAATATTGTAGTGAATGTGTGCCCCGCCGCTCCCCGTAGCAAAGTAAGTCCATAGCGCGAGGGTGCGCTGCGCGACAAGTTCGCGCTGTATGAGTGTGATAAAGTGCTGAAGCGAGCGCCCGTCGCGCGGAGCGACCATGACAGAAGTGAGCTGTCGCACGTCACTAGTGTGGATGTAGTTGGACTTTGAGGGAGGGCGGTGGGGTGTTTGCATGTTTTTGTTTGTATATTTCAGGCTTACCTGGTGAGGCGCAACTTCCAGGGAGACAAGTTCTTCAGCGGACCTCTCAGGGCAGGAAGGGTGGAGCGTCTGCTGGCAGACTTGCCTGCGTAGCAGTCGCGCCGGCCTGTCGCTGACGTCCGGGCGCGCCTGTCGCGCACTACGTGAAGTAGGAACCCGCTGACGACCAGGAGCCACCTGTGCTTAGGATACTCGAGGATATGGGTTGGGGGAGTTTCCATGCGAGTGTCTCACTCTCTAAAAAGCAGTGTTCCATCCTCATGGAATCTGGGGGAGTGTGTAACAAAAGTTGTTAGGGCCTCCAGTGCGCGGGTTCATTGCAGCATGACTGCAGAGTATAAATTCCCCTATAGTATAAGTTGCACTGGACTAGGTTAATATCCCAGTTACACACCTTGATAGGCTTTGTTGTTCTCCTTTACTATGACCACTGTAGGATTAGGGACCAGTACTCTCTTGTACTGTGTTGAGCCTATTAGCGGCAGTTCACTCGTAGACGCTGGTACAGCAGCATATAGGGCTGGCAACCTACTCCCTGGGATTTGGGAGTAGGCCCTCTTTACTTGTTACTTACCGAGGCTGGCCGATGGCCTTCCTCCCTCACCGTCGTGGACTTGGTCTACCGTGGTTGTGCGTAGGGGACGCCCATAGCACAGCGTGTCAGCACCAGTGCGAAGTCCTCCCCGTATGGAGGCCTCTCGTGAAACCCGGGTAATACACCCCACTACCTACGGACAGACGTCAGTCCTGGTACGTGGTGCACGTGTAGTCTTAGGAAACACAATGAGGAGTAGTCTAGCTGAGGAACGTCTGCAGCGCAGCCAGGGCCCCGCCTGAACAAGGGGGTGAGCCCTAGGTGAGTGTCACCACTACGGCGGGTTGGCACACGTGTTCCTGTTGATCCAGTAGCAGATTGGTCCCGGATGTTTCAGACGTTCCAGCTACTTTGTTTACAGTTTTTATTATTAAAGATAACTATATATAGACACTTTTTGCCAAATAAAATTAAACTTGAATCGTTACGTTTGAAATTATGCACCCCCAAAATTATTGCTTATTTCAAATCTAAAGCCATTTTTGTTTAAAATCTGTACAAAAAGCTGATTCAATCATTTACCTGACATTTGATTTCAATTTTTACTCATTAAACACTCAAACACATGTGTTGTGAATAAACATGAACTATAATTTTCATTAAATACAATTACTAACATATTCTATTAGCGAAAATATGATTTTAACATTTTTCGGATTTTGACGGGTAAAAATAATGCGCAAATCGGCTCTTACGGACAAACGCCTCCGGACCTGCAACTAATATCCTAAACTCGACTTGTGATAGGCATCTAGGAAACCAAAAATCACTATGAAAATTTTATCAATAGTCCGAACGCACACACCCTAGCTGGCTCCCGGAGTATTATATATATAGATAGATGTGTTATATACGTATTAGAGTTTTTATGTAATTTTTAAATTGGCAAAACAAACAATAAAGACATTAAACGATACATAATTATTCATTGAAATCACTTTCCATCCCAACCACAACCCAGATTTTTATATCAAAGCAATTAGTTACCATAAAGACCCCCGTAGCAGACAAATCCATGAAGGAATCAGAATTAACAACACCAAATCAGACCCAGGATATCTCATGAACTCAAAATCAGAGTACCACCAAGGAGTAGTTCCAAGAGTAGCGATTGTTAAAGGACTTTATTAATATATTTCTTGTCATAATGTATCCCATTCTAGTCTTAGAACAAATCACATATATCTGTGATAGTGCTCTAAGAGTAAATCTATAGTGAAGGTGACGGGAAAGACTGATTTCACATCTCAAAGTTTCACAGGATTTCAGAGATTTGGACTTGAGCCAGAAGTCTAAAAATAGCTTTGAAACAAGAAACATAGTTCAATACTAAATATTCATTTTGAGAAAAATCTTTTATACATGTAAGCCAAATATTTTCTCCTTGATCAAGAAGGCTTCATCAGGGCCAATGTTCAGTGAATGTCTGACAGTATCAACACAGCTGCAGACATCACATGACATCAGGAAGTGGGTCAGTGGCGGGTGGGGGTCGTGGGCCGCTGTGTGTTCCACATGGCCTCGGCTTCAGTAGATTGTCATAGCTGTGTGATAGCATATACGCACCTTCATCACGATTCATAGTGTTCTTTGTGTATGGCTATTGATTCTCTAATTTGTCTATCTCTTACACTAGATTCCTTTCCAACAATTTTTGTGTTATCCCAATCTGGGGTATGGTTGTGTTGGACCATGTGATCAGTTATCGCGGACTTGTGTAGTTCACCAGCGGAGGAGAGACGTGTAGCTCTTGTTCGAACACCTCTGCTGTGCTCATCTACGTCCTTCTTGTGTTTTGCAAGGTGAACACAAAACTTCCTCCCGGTCTCATCTATATAGCTTTTACACCCTATCTTGTAAATACAACCACAAATGTCTTTTTGCTCAATCTTGTCCTTAGGATGCACTAAGATGTTTCTAAGTGTCCTGCAAGGCTTATAAGCTGTGCTGATGTTATGTGTTCTCATGGCTCTGTCATTCTTTCTGAAAGTCCCTTGATATAAGGGAGCACCACCATTCCCTTAGATTTGGAAGACATCTTCTTCTTGGACTTTCGTTCTTTCTTGTCACACATTTTCTGTTTCTTTACCTCTCTGATGGTCCATGGGGGTAGTTACAAGTGGTCAAAGCTTCCTTGACCGTACATTCTTCCTTCTTCTTATCATCCATCTCAGAAACAATAGTCTCAGCTCTGTCTAGTAATGTTCTCACCACACCTAGTTTATGGACTGTAGGATGGTGAGACTTGATATTTAAGTACTGGTTAGTATGGGTACTTTTGCGATACACCGCTGTAATATTAAAACAGGCTGTTTTAATATGCCCATCTTCTTTCACTGTGATTAGCGTATCCAGAAACGGCATGCTACTGTGGAGTAGTTACTTTGCATGATCGGGGCTTACCTGCACGGATATTTGACACAGATTGTTGTAAATTGACTCATCTAGTGATCTAATTGACCATCTGCTGAATATGCAGATGTGAAGATGATATCTGGCTAGATTCCAACAAGATTCTATCCCGTCAATGTGTGTAAGGGCTTAGTAGCAGGGGTTAAATGAACAGAATCTGATGTGATGTGAATGTACCCCTGATAAAGTAGAATGAATGTATCCATGTATCATCTTCTTTTTGAAACCTGATTATTGTAATAACCACCACAGTATGAGTGCATTGTTTTTAAACAGTTTTATCATACTATATATAAATATGTCATACAATACCTATGTCCATATTCTACCACTTATACCTATTCCAAACCATTTTATCCTTTTATTAATCAATGTTTATGTTTAAAAATCAGATACTAGTATTGATCATGAGAAGAACTGCTGCTGCTCAACTTGTAAATTTAACAAATATAAATTATTCATTAGGAATTGTGAAATTGTGAATTTATTTAACAATATTTGATGTTGTCATTTATTATTGACAATAATTGAATGTTCTTTTAAGCATCTTTGAACTTCTAGAATGATCATATTCTCAAACAGGTATTTTGGGGGAAAAAATACATCAGATGCATGTGTGGTCAGCTGAATCAGACGCAACATGTGCGGCATGTGCATAGCATAAATAATTTTACATCATGCGAACATATCAAGGTCATGCATATTTACATATATGTACTTTTAGGCCACATTTAGCCCACATTATGTTATCATACACAATTATACTTGTAGACTTTGCACAACTGCAGCAGCTTATGTAAACCCGCCATTTCACATGGCCGAACCTAGCTCCAGATCCTCCAAAAGACGCCCGATTTGTCATTTCGGGGTGGATCAGCGGAAATGCATCAATATTAATTACGTAACAGTTTGAAGACGAAGCATGCCAAATTCACCGAGCCGTACAAGCCGTACAAGCCGTCAGAGAAGTTGTAGGTGACGGGACACGGCTGAGACAAACGGTGCATGACGAAGAATTCTGCAGCCACTTATCGCTAAGTATTTTCATCCCGAGGTAAGTCCTTTGCAAACTTACGGTAGGAATGCCGTGATGGCGTGACGACTAACCCTGAAGTCATAGGCCAAGATGGAGTATTTATCACCTGTGGCCAACTGACGGAGGGTGACAGCCAGCTTCAGCCCGGGAGTAATACTTTTACACCATCCAGTGTTTTGCTTTGTTATTCGTGCTTCTATTCGATGCAAAAGAGGGCAGTTGTCATCATCATGAAATTAAAGTAACAATCTAGGTTACCTATATTCTTAGTTGGGTCATCAGGTTTCTGAAATGACCATACAGCAGACGACGATCATGACTGACCCAGGGCCGTAGCCAAAATCTCTTCTGACACTATGGTCATCTCCGCTGGCTAGCATCAACTTGAGAACCTTCAAAGACACCTTCTGAAGCTTCCTCATCTTTCTAGTCTACAGTCTCTTGTATTGTTATCTCTCTCTTATTTCATCTTACTGACGTTGTTGTTGTGCTGCAGGAAGATTAAGTGCTACGGCTACCATTGTTACAACTATTAGTTGCCTTACCATCGTGAATATGTGCACATGTTTGAGTTTAACCCTTCAGAGACACAAACAACAATAACACCCCCCAACATTTTCAGCCTTTTTATACATTGCCTCATTGCATATACCGTAATATAATGTATGCAGTTTAGACATTGTATATTACTAAGCGTTGCCATGTAACTAGGTATCTTTTAAATTGCGTTAAAAGCTAAAGGGGGATGTTACGATATTTATATCGTCACACTGTTAGTAACCTCAACAGTGTGAGCCGCAAATACCTTTGTACTATGGTCAGATTATTGTGTACACTGTCAACCGGTTTATACCAGTTACATGCTATTGTCTTGCAAGTATATAAGCCTGTCTGTAATGCATTCGATGGTACTTATTCTTATGCACAATAACTATGCTACATTACGATGTAAATAGCACCAATAACACTAGTGACTATTATATGCGCGTTGGATATCATTACAACACATATATGGACTAACAGGAACATAACAAGATTGTTAGAGAGATAAATGCATTGAAAGGCACAAAAGTTATTACATATTACATATTACAATCACAATGATTGAAATAAAATACTGACAATAACATCCATTATCTCAATTAATTTATGATATTGTATTATTTTGCTATCTGCTTAAGATGTGTGTAAGACACAAAATATATTCATTAATGCCTCTAAATTTATGCAATAGTTCTTGGGTTTTAATATGGGAAACATATTTATATTATATTATACATACTACATGATTATAATTAGATGCATTAATATCATTTGAACAATGAATAATTTGAATAATGAATACTCTACATTTGGCTCCTTATTACAAATACCTACAGAAATGCAGGCATGAGACTAATAACCACCATAGGGTATTGGACACCATATAACTCCTGTTGTGATGCATATTTACAAACAATATATATATACTGAAGGTATTACATCTCAAAGCGAAGAAAAACATTTTCATATATAAGCCATCAGCAAAGATAACAATCAATAATGTTCTTTCAAAGACACCATTTCAGTCATAGCTTCGTTGGGCCCAGGGGTGGTCATTTGAAGTCGTCTTGTGGCACCTAAAACCATAAAACCACAAGGTCATAATTACAAATTGAGAAAATGCATGTCTATACCGACCCACTAAGAGTAAGGTACACACTATACTTGGTGTGTTCGTGCTTTCAACAATTAATGAGTTTAATTATTGCACATTCTAAGACAAAAATAGCTTTAAATAACTGATATACCTGAACAATTCTGTTTCCACGCCATGAAGGAGCCCGTATTTCCCTCTGGACCAAAAATACTGAATCCAGCAACAAACACAAGAAGAGAGAAAACCAGGGACAGCAAGATTGTGCAGAATACAAAGGTGCCTACAAATTATCATGAATCATTGTACAATTGAAAACATATATAGTAATAAGGTTTTCAGGTATAGGTTAGGTAATTGCAATATAAGAAGTCATGGTAATGGTATGAACTTGTTGATGACAAGCATTTTGACTACAGGTTGAGGTCTGTGATGGCCAATGTGTGTGCCATGTTCATGTGGTATAAATTGATATTCAATTGTTCAGTTTTTCAAAAAGTAAAATGTCATTATACTATATCTTTCAATCAGCAAGTAATTTCTTCTTGACGTTGTCATTTTTGTGGAGTGCAACACCAAACATGTGTAACAGTTGGCAAATACTCATTTAAATGTTTTATTTCAAAACATACCAAATTGCTTGAAAAATAGGAGCTTTGGGAACATCATGAAGAGCGATGCGCCAAGAGTGGTTGTGGCGCCTCCTATGATGGACATTCCAACAGTCATCAGGGCATCCTGCAAAGTGGTATGTGTTTGAAAATTAAATGGTATAGGGCCAGTTAACTATGCACAACTTAGCCGTAGCTACCTACTCGTGAGAAATATTAGTATTCTATTGACAGGTGAAAAATTACATATTTGCAATTGGTGTTATTGATGTATATTGCTAGCACTAGTTTGCAATGGTACAGAAGCCTTATTGTAGGTGCTGACATGTGATCATAAGACCATGGTGGTAGCAATGTTGTACTCTATTGAAGATAGGTTCATTGTATTCTGATTTATGGCCTATGTGACATTGTTTGAAAGAAAGAGAGAGAGAAAACACAATCACATCTCTCTTACAAGGGTGGTGATATTCGATTTTTATTTGAATATATGTAAGTATACACCATTATTTAGATCACCTCATTAATAAAGCAAGTATTACTCAGATAGATAAATAAGTACACTTTGCCTCTACGCTCACACTGCAAATGTGACAGCTATCTTTCACAAAATTTGAGTACGTGTTGTGTTGTTTTATTACATTTTGTCTGTTACATGAAAAAAAATATGGACTTAAGATTTACCACATTATCTGTTTGGATAGCCTAATAAATTCCACTTACAACAAAAGACAAGCCCAGACCAATGACCACGGCGACCACTCCCTGGCCAGTGGGGGTTGTGTATGACATGCAGCCAAACAAAGGACTCGGAAACTATCCTGCTTGGAAAAAATAGGAGTTCCTGAAAAGCGACTTTTAAGATATACCACACTACCTGTAATCGGTGTAAGCGATTGGTCCTGTTCGACATGTGGTAGCCTTCAGCTAGGTGCACGACATAATCAACAGCAAGTCCAACTATGAGGCACATGTTGAGCGCTTCTAGCAACTGAGCAAGTCATTGGGAGATATGAAAATGAAAATGAGAATATTCACAATCAATTGTAATAAAAAAAAATCGCTGCTTTTAATTTTGAAGTCATACTGGTGAAAGTGCGGCATATGTTCAAGTTATATACAATGTCTCACACATGCGTATGTATAAAAAACATTGTTTTTGTTTATGCACAAATGTTAGAATTTGTGTGGCATTCACCTATATGATAGAATCTACAATCACAATAGATACTTCAAATCTCAAATACGGATTTATACATTTATGGCCAATGTGAAGCAAGTACAGACCTGCATGCATGATGCAAGTTTCAACGCGTGTATGGACAACGTAATTGTAACCGTGGCATTGTAAATTCACAGTACTTTTACGTAGACATGACTGGATGCAATTCGGTGATCAAACACAGTGTAGCATAGCACGTAAGATGCATATGGTACCATGTTTGGGACTTACTCCAAATTTCCATCCCGCCAGCGGAATGAGAGCCACAACGCAAACGGTGACGGATGCAAGAAGGAAGGTCGCCCATAGCGCAGTGATCACATTCGTGGTGCCAATGAGTATAACCTGTAAGCACAAGCTTATTGAAGTGTATAGAATTGCCCCAGTAATTCTGCCGCATTGCCGGCCGCCCCGGAGCTGTGGTTTGACTGGATTTCAGGTCACGACCCACGTGACCCTTGTGAAATCCAGTCATATCGTCACTCGCCCGGCAGCAGCCATAGAAACAGCATCATATTGTTTAGAATTTTAACCACCACCCTCCCTAGTACACAATATGTAAGGTTGTGACAATAGTAGTTAGTATAGCCTATAGTTTTACATGTAATGGATGTGCATACAAGGGCTAGTGCGTATATTTTAAATGTTAAGTTTATTTGTTTATTACACTAATAAAACTGAATGTTACTGGAAAGGTGTACAAATAAACCTGTAGTTTAGTCGCCAAACAAGCCGTGTTCTTTATTTATATAAAGGTATTAATTCATAGTTGACATTATATTTCAAATACGTTTAACTATTAGTTTCTCGCAAAGGGCAACACAAGCAATGCTAGGTTCATTGCATTGTGAGTTATGGCCTATGTGACATTGTTTGAAAGAGAGAGAAAACACAACCACATCTCTCTTTGTAAATAGGTGGGTGGTGATGTTCGATTTTTATTTAAATGTATGTAAGTATACACTATTTAGATTACCTCATTTATGAAGCAAGTATTACTCATATAGATAAACAAGTACACGTTGCCTCTATGCTCACACTGCAAATGTGACAGCTATCTTTCACAAAAATTAAGTGCGTGTTGTGATGGTCTATTCCATTCTATCTGTTATGTTAAAAAATATGTCGTTAAGATTTACCACATTATTTGTTGGATAGCCTAATGAATTCCACTTACAACAAAAGACAAGCCCAGACCAATGACCACGGCGACCACTCCCTGGCCAGACAGGTTGTGTATGACACGCAGCCAAACATAGGACTCGGACACTTGCCAACCGCCAGCAAGACTTGGAGGAAACAACGTGGTCTTAAAGAAAAGAGGCAGACATACAAGAGAACAAAACCTGAAAGCTGTAAATATTGATATTGATATAGTACAGCACTTTTATTTGCATTGGTACAATCATCTCATTGGCTCTAAAACATGTATCATATACACAGAATAGTCACAGATAATGAATCACGGTCACGGCTGTAATCAAATTAATGCTGGATAGGTGAATGTTGTGGTTCTTAAGAAGGCTGGTTTGACAGCGTTAACATTCTGGTACCTGAGCACACTTACCTGATTGGTCATATATTTCTCCCAATTGTCCAGTAAACCTAAACCTTCAACCAGACCCAGACTCCACGTGCTCATAGATGTTGTCACTTTCACACTTGCAAACAATAGCTTTTTATTATAGATTTCAGGGTACAGCCAGTCTACAAATATATGTTGTAACTGTTATAAGTCATAGGTATTGTATTTCAGACATGGATCTATAGAATACATAGAATATATAGAAAACATACTTGAATGGAGATCACTAGTGCATTGGACATTATCAAAATTATTACATTCACGTACATAAGAATGATTTTATCTAGCTTTGCAGACGTTTCAGTGTTGTCTTGACAGCGTCAACCGTCCTACTGACGGCTGATACTTTCTTGGTGCGACCATGTTGGTAATGTGTTACTAGTTGGAGAAGGTGGTGATATACCCTGTATTCCATCCCTACACAAGTAGCATGCCAGAAAAGGTTCAGGTAATCTTTGTCAAGTACGATGTGAATACATACACGAAACCAAACAACACCCTATTGCCATTGTTGTAAAATGATAAACCCAAGAAAAAGGAGATGTGTCGTGTGATTCACCAACTGGAGATCGTGACTGTAGCTCTAGATAACACCAGGTTCAAGGAACATACAGACGGTAAACACACTATTTCTGCGATTTGGCAGCATGTGTCCCCCGGAATGTGTCCTCATCCACGACGCAGGCAAGGAGATCCCCACGAACCTGCTCCAAGCTGTATCACATTACCTACATGGTCGAGCCAACTAAGTATCAGCCACCAGGAGCCCTGTTCACGCTGTTGGGACAATAGTGAGACGTTTGTAAAGCTAGATAAAACATAGTTCTATGAGAGGAATAATAATGATGATAATATGGATAGATAATACAGAGCTATTTTCTTAACGTTGCAGTTATGCAAATTGCATTTGATTCTTGTTCTTGTATTGTGATTACCTAATATAATTAACATTCTTACAAATATCTTGTATAGTATATTATACACAAACGAACAATTTGTTAGAGCTAGATTTAGAAAAGATTTGGACGGCTGCTTTAATGTAAGCCACGCCTGCTACCAAAACAAATGAATACCATGCTATAAGTGTAATGAGGGCGCATCGGATAAATAATATATATGTAGTTGCCAATAGCTTGTATTTCGCGAAACAATTAATCTCAACAATTTCTTACCGTCATCAACTCCAGGTAAAACGAGCTTCTTGCCATTGCTGTGAGCCAAGTTTACACTATTTATTGTCCTCAATCCCACAAGTTTTAAGTACATCGACCGTGTGTCGGGGATGGTATAATTTGTATATCTATGGGTCAGCCACCAATCCAGAAAAAGCTAAATAAACGATCGCAGCATGAATACTCTTTCTTTTATCATCATGATCAAAATAACAGCACTTGAAAATTAAATTTACCATTAGACATATACATATTAGATATTAAGTTTACTGCCTGATAAGTAATAGTTGTCAATTTTACATCAAATGTTCAATCATATTTATCAAATTTAAATTTGAAAAGCATTCTGTTTAGTTTTACCTCAAAAGGATACTTGATATTTTCGACAGCACCGTCTCTGAAGATCCAGTCATTATATTTTATGAGTGTTGCGGCTTTCTCTTTTGTAAATGGCAAATCAAATTTGGTCCCTACTGGATAATATAAGCTTGCCTCTTTCTAAAAATGGTAGGGTAGTTACTAATATTTCATAACACGTTCATCATCATTCAGACATTTACTAGAGATTCTCCTTATGACATTTCTAACAATTTACCCCTCTATTCTTTCTTAAAGACATGTATGGGGTACTGTGTACAGTGTGAGGAGATATAGATGGTTAGAACTGAATACTAAACCACACCCACACCCACACATGATTTAATTAATTCTTGGCAATGTGTTCTTAATACTAAACATACATATTGAAGCTCACAAACGTCTATGGAAAAGAGTAACTCATCTTGTAAGTATCATATGCAAGTAAATAATGTGATTTTCCAAATACAAATCTAAATACATTTGAATACAATTTTATAACAATCTTTAAAATGAATATATACCTCGTAAAATTTAACCATGTCAAGCATAAAGCAGTCGACATTGTATCCATCCGGGTTGTCAATTTTCGAATACAAATGGAGACTGTGGACTGTCCCTTCGTTCCCATATTTGAGATTCCAGCAAAATTCCTAGGGAAAAATGCTTCAAAGTAAACATTTTAACGCATCGGCCACTTTAATCGGGGACTGTAATATTACTTTTGAAAAACCTATCTACATAATATAAGTTTGAACCTAACCTAAAAGATTGATTAAGCTACAACGAGAAGAATCTACATTGTAGATAAACATAAATTAAGAACTTCACCAATGTTTAGTATACATAGAAAACGTTAGTTTATGAAAATAAAAATGGTAGCTTTTTTAAAGATCTCAATTCGGCTTACATAAAACTTGAGCTGTGCTTCAGGATCATTCAGATCAAATGATGGGTCATAAACTGTCCTTCCGTTGCAAGGATACAGCCCATTGTACTCTTTTGTAGGGCACATGGTACGGTCCTGAGCATTGATACCCCACACAATATGAATCTGTACCTGAGAGTAAATACTTGCATTTTATACACTATAAGTAAGATAGTGTGCCGACGAGTTAATTGCGGACAATGAAATATTGATAAAAAAAATAATGTTCCAGTCATTGTAACATCATACCTTTGCATCATCAGCGTTACTCAGAAAACCGAATCGCAGCTTGTTTTTGGATATTTCTGCTTTGTGGCTGGCATCAAATACCCTGAACTAGAAGGGATAACAGTGTACATATATATATGCCAATATTCTAAATTTGATCAAGCAGAGTAGTTTCTACAGCCAGCATTGTTAACATAAGAGAGATTGATATGATTATCATTACGCAATAACTAGTTTACTAGTACTCAGCAAAGAAACTATGCGGTAAACTATGTGAAAAAATCCCAGTGATGGTTTTCCACCAACACACACACACACACACACACACACACACACACACACACACACACACACACACACACACACACACACACACACACACACACACACACACGTACATGCACACACACATAACACACGCACGCACACACACACATAAGACACGCACGCACGCACGCACGCACGCACACACACACATGCATTGATAGCTCGTATATAAAGTGAATTTATACACTTCGCTAAGGGAGCGTTCACATTTGATGTCAGCCCTGAAACGGGGACATCACCCCATAAGTTGACGGGGGGGCTACATTAAAGATATATCAAAGTTCAATTGATATCTAAGGCTGTAGTGTAAAGAATGAAAATAAAATAAATGCTTTGTATTTGTTGGAATGTTTGTTCATAAAGCAATTGGTGTATGACATGACCTGACAACACTGCACACAGATTCAATTTCAATAAGGTGTACCTTAAATGCTTAAATATTGGCTAGATTAGATGGTTAACTGAGGGGTTTGGGGTTTGGGTGAGGATGTCATGAAATCGACACCACTGCCATAGTTGACAGTGGGGGCTCATGGAGCGCGTTTGAGGGCGCTTGTCCTCAAGTTGACTTGGAAGGGGGCGGGGTGGGGGTCATGAAGTTGACGAAAGTTGACGGGGGGGCGCGTCAGAAAATAACAATTGTGGTTGACGTCAATTGTGAACGCTCCCTTACACAATGAGTTTCATAACACCCTCGCAAATTTAACAGTCTGCGCGTGGTTACTTTCTCAGCATAATGTAATCGAGCAATCGTTTAACACGCCTGTGTGAAGACTACATGTACACAGTTTTATACTGAGAACCTGGTCACAATTTATTCCTGAATATAGGGAATTGGGTATCGTGTGTTTGGGTGTATGTGCGTTTGGGTGGGGTGCGGAGAGTTGTAAGATTAAAGACCATATGCAGTTTATTCAGAATAACATCACAGACTACAAACAACTTACCATATCATTGTCGAGTTGAATGGTTGTGCATAAGTAAGCAGAGATGGCCACAACACTGACAAACGATCCCAAAATTAGTACTCGTATCACCGGATGAGTGACGAAGTTGTAGAATGCTCCCGTGAAAAAATGACTCAGGCGAGAATTAAAGCGAATTGCGTAGGACCTGTAAACAACAACAAAAAAGATAAAACAAAATAGTTATTTATTGCTGCAAAATGAATTGATTACAAAGATGACATACGAAATGAATAGTTTACACATTCATCCCAAATAACAACAGTTTACTGGGAAGCTGAGAGAGCTACAGAGGGAGATAAAAACCAAGCAGTCCTAATTTCGAAAGAAGATTTCTTTTCTTGTTAAAAAATGTACACGTCAGGGCGGTCATTTGGTATTGATGAGATAAGAAAATTGAACACCCTCACTAACTCTCTACACTGAAATTGAATGCCCTCACCGTGTGAAATTTAACAAATTAAACGACCCAAACCCCCCCACCCCCACACCCCCACACCTCACCCCCTCCCACCACCACCACACCCGGATGAATATGAACATTGGCATACTATCGTATTATAAAGTCTAATATTGGACATATTCCATGAAAACTGTTTAAAGTATATTGCAATTAATCAGTTACTGTCAATGGTCAATGAACACATATTTAGCAATATATTTGACGTCTTGTGTTGACATTAGAATACAGTTAATGCAAAACCATGCAAATTGCAGGAACGCATCAATTCGCGACAAAAGTGCATACAATATTAGCTTTTCAGTTTGAGAATTGAGTGCCCTACCTCTCTATTTGAATTAAAATTGAGCGCCCTCCCTTCTGTGACCAAAGAAAATTGACCAAAAGAAAATTGAGCGCCCTCCCCCACCTTATGACCCCTCGGCCCCCTGTACAATTAATGAGGGTCGCTCCCTCAGGGACTTTTTAAGCATTTGTCCCATATTCCCTTCAAGGGACGCCTATATTGTAAGATTGAAAAAGATATCTCATATATTTTAAGAGTAACATTTTATTATCAATATGTATATTGGGACTTTAAGATACATTGCGTTAATCGGGCTGCACCGTACCATTTGGTTACCCTGGCTGCACCCAACACTGAATCCCACATAATTGCGTACTGTTTCCAGCATTTCAGTTTATGGAATCTACATCGAAAAAGTAATAGATTTTTACATGATTTTTAGACTTCCGAATATAACACATTTATAACAAAGAAACCCACAAATATTTTAATGGTGAGCGTGCAGAACACTAGTTCTGCACACGGAATCCAACCCAGCTGCTGGACTATAGGCCATCACTTGCAGGGATTTTGGTGCAAGAACTGATTTTTGGCATTGGTGTGACCAATTGGATTTGACCTTATCTTGAGCTTTAAATCCAAGATGCTTTCCAACATTTCTATTACTACAAATTTTTATTCATATAATATAATAAATATTTTTTTAATTCAAGAAACTCATTTTCCATGGCGAGAAACCACATGGACAGGCCACAGCATCAAAGTGTCAGAAACTTAAAAGCAGATTATGTTTGTATCTTCCATGTACAACATTGAGCACATGAGATGGGGTTAGGCATGTGTATACATGTCCTTAACTTTTAGAGGAGATAGTTTCCTTGAGTGAAATTATTATTTCCAGACTTTGAAAACTTGCGGTATACATGTTAGTCCCCCCAGCCCCCCCCGGCACTTGAAATGGGTGTAGCTGCTTTCCCCTGGGTATGGGCCTATTGTAGCAAATATAGATATGATATATATAGATATGAAAATTACAAGCGTACATGAACTCACGAACAGAGTTACCGTTTTAGTGCAATCATGCTATCGCACGATCCGTGAACCGTATGTATTTGCAAATGGGGCTCCTCCACGGCACCTGTAACGTATATTCAGTGCTTGGTTTATCTTCTGCTTTAATGCGATATCTTATTATTCTTATCATGCATAGAATCAGCATTATGTAACTTGTACAGAGGAAAGGAAAATATGCAACTCACATTTGCTATTGAAGTCATGCACAGAAACCTCTGCTGATGGCGTATTCAGCCTCACTTCAACCCCAGGTTTTCTTTCTTTCTTTGAGGCAAAATGTAAATGGTGGACCATCACCACACAAGGCAAGAATGTTATAACGGACCTTAAAAAATATAAAATTACATGATATGTTGGTGGATATGATTAGTTGTACACACAGTCTTACAAATGAAATGCAAAGTTAGATGATTTTATGTAAAAAAAACTCTTATATGTTATGCAAATTCATTCATCTATCGGTATTTGGCTTCTACAAAACTTTCGAACATACGTTAAAGGTGAAAAACACTATGCATTTTAGTTTGTTTCCAGACAAGCTAGAGTGTTTAGTGATGAGCCGATTTTATTCAAACTTTACACAACTATTTTGTATGACGTGATACCAATGTGATTCTTTTCTAGGCACTTTGCCAATTAAAGTGTGCTTTCCACAGGTCCATTTTGGTCCATTTTCAACATTTTCTGCAATAGCTTTGCAAATCCTTGTGAGAAAGCATTCAACATTGGTACAATGCTTACATGCCTACTGAAAATCAACTGTGTCCAATTTTGGCACTATGCCAATTAAAATTAACCTTCCAGAGAGACATTCTAATTATCTTTTATTCTATTTTTCCACTATAATTTCAAAACAGTTTCAAACCATGAGAGTGGCATAATGGTTATATTAGATTAAAAGTGCTCAGTGAGCACAGCATCACCATATTAATGTTGACTCATGAGCTGTAGATATTTACTTAAACCATGTTTAGAAAGCCTCTTCAATTCAATGCCAAGAATATATATTCAGGGTGAAGCACACATCAAAGAAGGGTTTTTCTTCTTTAATGCTTTGATTGCAAAGTAAACAGGTTTATTGTCCACGAGTCAACGTTGTTCTAGCATTAGTATACATTAGCATGCATTATTAGTATACAATTTGTGTGTTTTCCATGCTTCTAAGACTTACAAATAGTTGATAAGCACCGCAATTCCTGCAAAGGCGCCAAATGAAGCAATTGGAAGTAGAGAAGAAAAACAGTTGACAAAGAATGCGGTCATGGTGGTCAGTGATGTCACAAACATTGTCATGGTTGAACGACGAAATACAATGGCCAGATGAACCTGAAATTATGTCAGAAAAAAACTACAATAAATTATTTGTCATTTTAATCACAATTCCTTTTTGAAGACTCATTTTTCGGTTAGATCAAGTAATTATCTTACTTGTAGAGTAGGGTGTCGATGTCCTAAATGCTGTTTCCACGTGTCAGTGAAAATAAAGATATCATCTGCTCCTATTCCTAGCAACACGAATAGTGCCATTACGTTGAAGTACCCGAAATATCTGTACCCCAATAGAACTCTGTACACAAGATTAGCACCCAAAAAGCTTGTCAGAATGCTGAAAGTCCCAAAGCCAGTGATCCATAAAGATCCTGTCTGGAACCACATGAAGCAAAATATAAAGACCAGCGCTCCAAATATTAATGTCCAGTCTACAAGGATTTGATTAAGAGCTTCTTGAAAATACAGTCCTTTGGAAAAATATGCAAACTTCATTAGTCCAATGCCATCTTTCTCGTATTGCTCTAGCAATGGTTTCATGTGTGACTTCAACCATTTGCGCCACGGAGCCCTCTGTTCTAGGTGATTATTGGTTCTTTTATCGAAACTCTCCAGGGGATAACCAAATGATATTGTACTCCTTGCAATGGCAGAAGAAAATGCCCGACTCTTCAAATCATATACTGAATCTATTCCAAAGAATGATTTTATGTTATCTTTTGTTTGCTCAGTAGTAAATGCATGATATATAACGCTGGTTATGTTTGTAAAACTAGGATCGTACAATTCTTTATTATACTTGCTAAAACTACCATCGAAAAAGCGTAAAATAGAGAAAAATTGCTGGCAATTAAGTGCCCCTGCAATTAGAGTCAACTTGCAATACTTTTGCTGGAAATCTGGCATGTTGTATATTGCGTATTCAAGCCGGGCCATGTTTCGAAGGTTTTGTTTGGTGAAGATATTTGTGTTTTCTGGAACTTCATATATAAGTGTAAGTGTCCCCAACAAAAACTCTCTTTGATGAACATAACCTTCTTTCAAAACGTGCCTCTTCCTTCTAGATTTTACAGGACCGTTTTGAGTTGAAGTACTAAAACCTTCCATGCAAGAGTTCGGCATTTCTAACAAGTTGTCTTCAATAAGTTGATTTTTATATTCAAGATCTTCATTGCCTCTGTATACCAGATCATCAGCAACATTAAGCTGATTGTCGATGCCATGCTGTGACCGCTGAGTACGATGTGAAGAGAAGTTTGTGTTCATCATGAGGTCATCATCTCTGTGTTTCCATGCCTTTAATCAGAGGTGATACAGCTGTCACAATATCTCTGTCTCGATGTTGATAATATAAACACTACATTGATTAATAATATATATAGAAAAAAGTATCATATGTAAATCATAAAAAGGCTATGCAAGATGACTGTCCACAAGTTAAGCATTCACATAAGTCTGTGGGTGCTGTTTTTATTTTAGTTTATTTATTTTATTTTTATTTTTTTTGCTTTTTACTGTTTTTCTGGTTTTTTTTAAAGAAAGTACGAGTTGTAATCCGTAGAAGTTAGACTGCTATTTACAAATAATAGTACTAAGAGATATATTCAAAATTACCACTACAGCATATAAATCATGGAACGTGTGAACAACAACTTCGTTCACATACAAACCTCATTTCTTAGAAACATTGGCTCATCATTTGTTTGTATGGGGAGATCATCGAATACCACAGGTAGAATATCATATCCCATCACAAACAAGACTGCCGTAATGATAACAAACGACACGTGGACGCCAAGTGTTACAACTGAAAAATGCAAATATTGATAGGATAAATTATTATATATCGCACAAGTTAATGAAAAAATATACACATATTTGCTTTACTGATAAATATTGAAATACATGTAAATAATAAAAAAAAATACAAGGACTTTGACCGAGTAGCTGGTCAATACTAATATGTTCCGGAGCTTACACCCAGTATAGTTGCGTGTATTAGGGGCAGGGCAGAGTCATTATTGGGGGGGGGGTGACACAGAGGTCCTGCGATCTATGTTCCACTATTTTCTTACCCCTATGTTCCATGTTCGACTATAATCTTTCATGTTCCATGTTCCACTATGAAAATGATCTTAAGAAAAAACAATTTGAACACATTTAAAAGCAATTCTTTATAATATGCGGCATTGCCACGACAGCTTTGTTGCTTATAGAGTTGAAACCCATCGTGTATATTATAAAACGTGTACCGTAGTCTAAAGTATAGCATCCTCATACGAAGTCAGGTTTTTGTAATAAATTCATAAGTAACTGAATATATTGTACCATTAGATTTATGTACGACTGTATTATGTATAGTGTAAAAGAGTTTCCAAAGAGCGACGAAAAGAGATCTCATCTATGACAAAATCACGCATTTCATTATTCTAAATAGTTTGCAGCGGCCTGGTTGGAGAAGGAGTACACTGAGTACGTTATGATAATTTTCAAAATATTATAGTGTCAGTATTTTGAAATAATCCACGCATACTTGCTTGTTAACTTATTATTGTAGCTAATATATAATTTTATACAGCACATGTTTTCAAAAATGCATAATTCTACTGATTAAATTTTCATGTTAGTTGCAAACATAGCCCGCAATCCTTTATATCTAAATTTAAATATAACAATCAGATTGCCATCCTACTTCAATATATTACTTCAATGTTTAATACATGTAATAAAAACCAAAACTAATTGTTTGGGCTGCGAAAGCAGTTTCAAAATATACTGCAAAGAAATAGTTATGTAATACCAGCTGTCCTATCCTTGGATGGACCCCAACATCATCTTTTATTGCGTCACTTCAGCCGTTATTGAAAATCTTTCATAAATGGGAAAACTCACTTTAATTGAAAAGTGCCCAAAATTGAATCACTTCAGTGTCGCCTCACACCTCAAAGTTGTGTAAAGTTTGAACAAAATTGGTTCATCGATAAATGCTCCAGCTTGTCCGTAGACATACGTAGTTAGAAACAAAACAATCACTAGGCTTTTGCTTCAGCTGCTGAAGCGACGCAACAATAATAATACTTTCAGAGAAAGAGAAACCGGTCCCGTCGCCAAATTTGCAATTTTTTTCATTTGTATTGGAGCACCTCGTCAAATTTGAGCATTTTTTGAAAATGAAGGGCAAAATGGTTTGATTTTCTCATACTTGAAACGTTGGGGTCTTTATAATCTCTTCAATCATACCACATCCATATAATAATATAATAACACAAGTTTAACCTACATAAAGCACATAGACCTAGAACTTTCGCTTTTATTCAATATATTATCAGTGTAACCCCCCTGTCAGAGTGGACGCGCGGAGTCAACTCCGCGTCATTTTTAGGTCGAAAAAATGACAAAGTCCGTAAAAATTGTGAAAAATATGAAAAATTAACACTTTCATTGTCGAATCGACAACGCGATTCCCATGGCTCCGCAGCGGAGTCTAGCGGACTCTTGCGGACTCTTGCGGCCTCTTCGAGGGCTCCGGCTACCTCCGCGTTATCTCCGCGAGGAAAAATGGCGCGGTCTTTCTCCACTTCTCTGGAGAAGTGTAAATTTGAGTTCGCGTACAACTCCGCGGGCGGTGGGATTATTGATTAAATTTCCTTTGATCTTTTTGAGTTCGCTGGTCTCCGCGCGAAGCCGTATTTGGCACCAATGGACTCCGTCTGCCTCTGCCATTTTGATTCTGCTGTATGCCGACCTGTGGGTTTCGGAGGGCCTACATGACAAAAAAACCCTATTGTATTAAAAGGGTGATCCCCTGGATCTGCCGTCTCGCTGAAATGGGCGTTACGATTCCCTGTTGGAGGTCGGGGGGTGGTGGGTGATGGAGGTGCATTTATCTGCTGGTGGTTTTTGAGGCTTGGAGGAAGGGTGTTTATCCAAATGGCGGGGGGGGGGGTGGGGGGCAGTTCCTGGTGGTGAGGCAGGGATCTCATATGTTCAATCTCATCAATTTCAACCTGAGCAGCAACTGAAAGGGGGTGATTGAGATGCGCGTTTAATGGTTTGCACGTGTTCACCAGGAGTAGGTGATGCCGGAGGGAGGGTTATTAGAGGGATAAAGCATTGCCACATACATGTAGTGTGTGTATGGCTGTCGCATATGACTGTGGGAGGAAGGTGATGGAGATGTATTTAATCTTTCCCAGAGCTGTATAGTGGCGGGAGCTGCTGTGATGGATGTGGCAGAGGGGAAAGAATGGGAAGGGAGGAACATTTAATATGTTCCAGATCTAGAGCAGCAGCAGGAAGGGGGTGCATTCATTATGGACCTGTTTAGATGGGGATGAGCGGGTTGGGAAGAGAATAGGGGGTGGCGGTGGCGGTCGAAGGAAAGGTAGGGATGAGTGGGACATTTAATCTGCTCCGCACGTGTTTACCATGGGTAGCAGTAGCTGGGGGGAGGAATATTAGAGGGATAAATTATTGCCATATTTAGTACATTTAGTATGTAAATAGCTGTGACATATGACGATGGGAGGACGGTGATGGAGGTGTATTTAATCTGTCACAGACCTGTATACTGACGAGAACTGGTTCGAGGGATATGGGACAGGACAGGAGGAAGGATGGGGAGGAAGGAGTATTTAATATGTTCCGGATCTCATCTGTTTCAACCCAAGAAACGCCGGGTAAACAGCTAGTATATCATATATTGACACTATGTTGAAGTCTTGCTTATCTATAATTTTCACAGAGGTATGCTCCAAGGTTCCAGCTCAGATCCCAGCTGTCCCAGAATCAAAAGTCTGTTAAACCATAAATTTCATATAGGTATCGATAGCTGGTGGCTCGTGTGCATATTCTGTGGCCAGAACTTATGGGATCGTCTGGAATAAAGTGCTGTGACCTTTTAGATGGACTGATTGAGAAGGCAGGCTCATGGGGTCATTCGGAAATAGCACACAATAACACGGGAACAACTTTATGAACATTGTCAGCATGGCCAGTTTTACGCAGAAAGACATATTGATGGGCAAGTTAGCTCCCGCCCCCCACCCCCTAGACGATCCAGAAAGGAAAAAGAATTATCCAAAATCAACAACTCAATAATCCATAACGGGAGCTCACATGCTGAAAAGAATCAAAATAAAGTCTCCCGAGAAGTGATAAAAAATTGGGCTAGAACCAAGTAGCTATGTGTAATTTCTTTCAGGAAGACATCATTAAACAATAATCATTAGACAGAACCATCCAGAAGTGCGCCATTACCAAATGAACCAGCCAGACCACTCAATATTTGAGGCCAGAACCCACATGTACCTCAAAATGACACTAAGCACTAAACATTGGATGACTTGAGTAAATATATATGATACCGTCGTAGGCTAGTAAAACAGAAATACTCTCTATTGTATGTTAAAAATAGTGCACATTTGCTGTGGTTATATTTTGCGGCAGTGGTTATATTTTGCTTCACCAGGTCCATTTTCGGGGGTGTGATTACATTTTGCGTTAATGCAAAACATAACTGGTTATATTTTGCGGCTGGTTATATTTTGCGGTCTAACAGGGTCGTGGGTGTTGAGGTCTCAAATATTGAGTGGTCTGGGTGGTTCACTTTGTAATGGATCACCTCTGGATGGCCATTGCGGTTACAATGTCTACAATCTGAAGCAATGGAACCATGAAACAGAAGCATCTGTTCCAACAGTGGGGTTGTTCACAATGCTCCATGATTAATGCTGTCTTCCTGAAGGAAATGACACAATTCTGCCTGGTTCTAGCCCAAAACTTGTTATCACTTCTCGGGAGACGTTATTTTGATTCTCTGCAGCCTGAGGGCTCCCGTTATGTCACGTGCTACAATAAATAGAGTTCTATTGTTTTCTGTGGAGAGAGGAAAAGTCCAAGGCCAGAGAGGTGGGGCTTCCTAAACCAGTTTTAGACATTATGCAATCGAGTCTACCCTCTGCTGTATGAGTATGTGCCGTGTTGGTGGCAATAGGGTAACTTTTGGAATCAAGTGTCCGTCGTATAGGGCAATGTAACGTGTACACAACACTTTAGTACAAACCTAGTGTCATTTGGTGCGTTTTGTGCACACCTAAATGACACTCAATTTACTTCACTTGATGTTAGAAGACAACCAGACATTAGTTATGTGCTTCCGTGGCCGAGTGGATGGGGAGTTGGACTCGTGACCAGATGGTCGTGGGTTCGATTCCCGGTCTGGGGGTAAGTGTTGAGCAAACTTACCTCTAACAAGTTGCACACTGTTCCGTAGTACCTACATGTTAAATAGGTACAGATCAGGCGAGTGAACCAAATGTGATTGATTAGCACGTCTGCGCTACGGTAGCAACTGTGCTGTATGCTCCCGGGGGAGTTGAGAAAGATGTAGTGTGACAAGATTGCCAATGACCAGGTGTAGATATAGAGTCGTCTGATCCTTTTACGTTCAATGTCGCCTCAATACGCCCGAGTTGACAACTTGACATAATACGTGTAGACACTAGCCCGAAGCTAGGATATGACCCCCCCACACGACACCAATTCAAAAGAATGCCTGAAATATGAATTTGACGATGTTGGTTCCCTTTACTACTTTTATAAAAGAAATAATGGACCTCGTTGTGTTAACTGGTACCCCACGCACAGGCCACCGTCCAGCGTACTGGGCGAGTGCCTGGTGACTAACAAGCCGGGTTTCACGACAGGCCCCTACGCGAGGGGGACTTCCAGCACCGGTGCTGACACGCAACGATCAGGGCGTCCCCTTTACGAAGCCACGCGGTCCCAGGCGCGGAGGAGGGGGTTCGCCACCGGCTAGCCCCGTCAGATAAGTAAAGAAGGCCTATTCCCAAAGGAATAGGTTACCAGCCCTACGTGCTATCCGACTAGCGTCTACAAGGAAACTGAGGCCCTAATGGCCAAGTCTCAGTACTATAGTGTACTGAGTCCTTAATCCTACAGTGGGCTTAAGAAGGTATAACAACAAGGTGTGTGTAACAAAGGGGATAAGAAACCTAGTCCAGTGCAACTTACTTATAACTACTTTATACTCTGCGAGGTTGCTGCAACCTCGCGCACTGGAGACCTACTGAGAACTAGTTTCGTTACACACTCCCCCAGTTCACACGGAGTTAGGACTACACCGCTTCTTACGGGTATAGCCTACCTGCGTGGGAACTACACATTAAACGAAACAGTGAAAAGTATCCAAAGTGTACACGGCGCGGGGCGGCACTCGGGACGCGGCCGCATTCTCTCTCCACTCGCACTCCATTGTTCGGGGATTCCACGACTGCTCCGCGGTTAAGTCCGCGAGCTGATGCTACACTTCGCGACACTGGTCGCACACTTGGGCCGTCTTTCACACTTGCCGCGCCCGAGCACCTGAAAATATACAAAAGCAAAAACTCTCCCCCAACGTCCACCTGGTGTATAAGTGAAACGCAGCAGGACTGTGGACACCGTTAAAAATAGGAGGGGGTAACAGGACCCGCGACTTATTAACGAAATGGGAAGGGAAATTTGGAAGAGGGCCGTACACAAAAAGGGCCAAACTACATGGAGGGGCCGCCGGCTACGATGTCGGATGGTGTACCGTGTAGAGTACGATTAGCCGACGGCAAACAATACGAAAGCCACTGTAGGTCGGATCGCCCTTGGACTCAAAAGCCCAACTCCAACAGACGGGGGTGGTAACTGGTCCACCGACTGCGAGGACGACCCTTACTCCCTTGATGTCCCAGCCATCAAGATTTCGCCAAGGCCGTCCCGGCGCTGCTGGGCAAACCCGGCCAACACTCATCGGTGCCGCCTACCTCTTGTCAGAACATACCACCCTCGACCCATCGGTCGGCTTGATATGCTCCTTCCCACCCGGCGCATCCTACTTCTTGACCAGCGGAATGCCAGACTTAGACCCGCTGTTCTTGGAGGCACGAGCCTTCGCTCTTTCTGCGGATGCTGACGGAACAGGATTCCGCTTCACTCGGCCGGTGGACTCGGTTTGGGCAGCCCGGTCGCCGCTTCCTGAAGGACTTGCAGGAGCGGTAGTCGGACCCCCGGTGTCGGACGTCACGTCCATACTCGCCACGGAGTTGGACGAACGGCTTTGGCTGGACGAGGACGAACTGAGAGTTCACGAGGACGCGCGATCAGGTCTGGACCCCCGCGTCGCCCCCGGCGTTCCCACTCCGCTCTCGGCCTTTTCAGACCTCTTTGTCATCTTGACAGCGTCTGATGCTGCTCCGATGCTCTGGAACCGATCATAACAATCGTCCAGCTCTTGTTCCAGGGTGGCGGACTGCAGAGTCACCTGTGGGCTGTCAGACCCCAGGTCGCGATCTCCCTTAGAGTCACGATTCTGCAAAGTCATGTCGCGCAGATTGCCGATCAACTCTTGAAAAGTTGCCGACATCTCGCGAATGTGGTCCGCATTCTTCGCGCCTTGCCGATGCATGCGATCCATGTCGGCCGTCCGTTGCTGCGCGAACTCCTTGTATAACTTGGCCTCTTGCTGCGCAAGGGCCAACTCCTGCCGCAATGAAGCGTCCCCGTCTGTGGTCGTGTTGAGCTTGTCAACCACGATACAGGACGAGGAACGCTCGGGCGCCGCGCGGAGTTCATCGGCCAGAGAGAGTTCTGCCGATGTGGTGCTGGGTAGATGAGGGGCCAGAGTCTGACGCATGAAGTCCTCGAGCCCGGCAACCAGCTGTCGTACACAAGTGTAGACAGCCGAGTGCACGTCGAACTCGGGGACAGCCTTCTTGTGGGCAGTGAGCATATCGCGCGCATTGACGATCTCCCCACGCTGATCATTCATCAGGTCCTGTAACGTCCGCCAGTCGGCTGCCCGAAAGTCGGCGGTCGCGCCATCGGCACGAACCAGCTCCCCCTCCGACAACCACTGCAGCTCCGCCCTACTTGAAGTATGGCGCACACGCAAACTCCCTTGCGGAATCGCGTATGACGCCGTCGCCCGCAATGACGCCAACTCGGACGCCATTGGCTTTACTTCTTCGCGCGCTGCCGCGAGTTCCTCGCGAACAGCCTGTACCTCCTCTGTGAGCTTCTTGCAGCTGCCCTGCACAGTTTCCAACTCCGCTTGCAGTGCATTGCGCTCCCTCCGAGCGTCGTCCCTCTCGGCGCGCAGGCGATCGACCTCCTCCTTGTACTCGTCGCCTCTCTTGGTCTGGGTGAGGAGCTGTTGATCGAGACCAACACGATCCCGAGCCCACTTCGTCTCCTTGGTGCGGAGCTCCTTTTCCAAAGCAGCATGCTCGCTGCGCAATGCTGCCAAGTCCTCCTCTGCTTTCTGTGCGCGACCTACCCACGTATCGCGGTCGTGGCGCAGATGTCCGGTGATGGAGGGCTTCTTCCCGCCTCGAGATGTCGGGCTGATGCTCGCGGAGTTGGAGCGGCCATGCTCCTGCGCAACACCACTCTCTCCCCCAGCGCCTCGCCCACCACGCTGTCCCGATCGGGATGCCCGTGATGGAGGAGGTGGTGTGCCCGTGCCGGCAGCACCCGAAGCCGGGTACTCCGACGGACTGGTGACAGTCGCAGCAGGAGGCTTCTTGGCCGTTGGACTTTGTGTCGGGGTCGGCGAGGGAGCAGCAAGCCCCTTCACCGACTTGAAGAGGGCCTGCATCACACTATGCCTCGCAAGCACAGGCGTGGCTACAGGCTCAGGAGCTCGATTCGCGGTTGACTTCTTGCGCGGGATCTTCGGCAAGGCCGCCGCTTTGCTGGTGCGCACCGGTTGCGACGCTGCCATCTCGCTGTACCGGCTCGGCCCCTTGGGAGCTGTCACCGCGTACGAGCTGAGACAAACGTCCACCGTGCAAAATCTTCTCGGCACATCCGGAGCCAGTCTCTGTGTGAGCTATCCCACAGGGGCTGCTTCTCCATGTCCACTTCCCGGAGATGGAAACCCACGAAGACGCGCGCTAACTTGGCGTCAGGAAACCATTTCTTGCGCCCGATGACCTGTGGTAACCCGATATGAGATACATAGATACTCATAAATTCGAGCACCAGCTGCTGTGCGACTGAACGGGGTGAACTGATGTCCCCCCCAGCGCTCGTCGTCGTCCTCCTCACTCTTCGCGTCCCTGTTCTTGGCGCGATGACGAGCTTTCTCCCTCACGACTCCAGGAGTTCCGCCTTCTTGAGGTCGACCTCATTCATATGTTCAACAACCATGTGTTGAACGGCTGCTGTCAGAGACGGGAACATCGCGTTCTGACATGTTGGCGGCAGCATCTCTATCGCCATTCCACTGCAACAAGGGGCAGAGAAACAGCATCCCCCCTTCATGTGGAAATGGGCCCAGTGCTCAATAACGCACTCAAACCCATCCCACCCATGCTCCCGTTGAGACTGGGTACGCGGTGCACATACAAGTGTCGCGTCCATCTTTGCNGCAGTTGTCGGGTCGCCTGGTCAAGAATTGACGATCCCGAGTCAACATGGCTTGTGGTTGTGGCAGAGCAAACTTGTTGTCTGCATCCAGTGCTGCCCAAGGCTCGCATCCCGCGACCGGACACCTCATCCCAGCTTCCAGATAAGCTATAAACAGGAGTCTTACACTCTCGTGTGTGAGCTTATCCACCGGGAGTCGGGCCGCCGAGAATGTCACCTCAGGAACTAGCTTGGGAAAGGCGGTATGACCCGTCTGGTTCGCCACCCTCCCTACTGCACGAAATCATTGAAAATCATTGGGAGATCGTGCCAACCACTGAGGTGGCCACACGCCCCCATACCCCGGCTCCCCCGACTTCTGGTAAGAATGTTGAGGTTGCCCGGTGATGTGGTCCGCCAAGAAACGGACACCTTCCTCGGGGTGATCCCCCACGTATCTGTTGGCATACAACACCTGACGTGTGTATGGCTCCGCAAAGAACCGCCGTTCCTCTTTCTCGGTCGGTTCGCGCTTGAGGTCGGGGCCACGACGCCTTGCGCCACCCACCGTCACCCGCGGGGCTTTCGACCCGTCAGGCTTTGGTGAAGTGGTCGCTACGTCCACGCTCCGGTTCTTCCTCTCCTGCCTGCTGTACCTCGTCCGCCCACGCCCAACGACTCGGAGGTTCTATCTCCCCCGGGTCAGCGTCGACGTCCTCACCGCCAGCAGCCTCGTCGTCGGGCACAGTCGAAACTGCCCCACTCTCATCCATTCCCTGCGTCAGGGCGGCGATACGTGCCATAAGCACCTCGTCCCCTTCAGCGTCCTGTACTCCTTCCATCGGCTGATCGACTGCATCGTCGACCCCGATTCCTCCACACGTGCTGGGGAAGTGGGCCGCGACCCACCCCCGGTTGCTTCATCAGGGCCTAGGTCAGCCATCATGACTGCCCCAGCCCCCTACGCTGTCTTCTGCGCCGATGAAGATCCACAAGGATCCTACCTACAAACGAGAAATCAATTAGGAGTGTTGAAAACCGCAACAAGCTGAAAAATGTGTAACAAAATACAGCAAATCCGCCTTCACGTCTTTACTGTACTGCCACCAGTCAATCGACTGATGATTTCAACACACCGGCTATACTACATAGTACCCCGGTCCCTTTTTGCCGCTACGGGGCCGACCGACCAATCGGCAGCCGTTCCGCATGATGGATGACCTTTGACCGTTCCAGTACCTGCGCACACGTGTCTTTGTTTTGACTGGGGGAGGCCGCGACTGTCTCGCGCTTTCCCAGCCGCCCAGTAAAGGGATTATTTACTTAGCCGCCGCCCGACCCGCCACCCGCCGCCGCCTATGTTACCATAGTGACGAAGGTTCTAACTAGGCCGCCGCGACCGCCGCCGATACTGCAAACATCTTTAACAAAGCGCCTATCCCTGGGTTTCTCGGCCTGCGACTTATCAGAGGTCGCGACCTGGTTGATCAATGTTCCCACTCGCGTGACCGCTATCGCGGCCACCGAGCTCTGCGACTTGTCCTTTTGTTTTCGAATCCACGATCTTTCAACTCTGCCCTTTTACAGGCAATGCCGACTATATTCCACTAGCCATTGCTGACTATTGATGATTCCTATTGCATTACGCCGGCTCCAACCTACCCAACACAACACAATTTTGGTGGGTATATGCTGCACTATAACTCCTGTTGCGATTCCCCCCTTGTTGCAAACTCACGAGATTTCCTCGCAGTTCGGTAGAATTCCCCTTTCCGCGACACCGCTCCCTCTCCCCCAAGTTTCAATTCCAAACGCCACGGTCTGGGAAGATTAGGAGGGTCGCGTTTCCATTGAAACTTTAACACCAAGCTGCGGGGTCGCGCCCATATAACTGAGCGATGCTCCCCGCGATCCGTCTAGTAATTGACCCTCCAATACTCAAAGAAGCGCCGCCGGTTTGCACTAGCGACCTCCTCCGAATATGAAGAGTGCTGTGGCGACATAACCACAAGGGCCCGCGCCTCTGTCTCGACGAAGGGCTTAACATTTCTAGTGTTAACCCATTTTTCCTTGATTGGTCTACGGCCTCGCCCCGCTCTACTCGGGGTGTCGGTGTGCATCTGAATCTTGATAATGTTGTCACTACCCACTTCAATCACTTTGAAGGGGCCAATCCATGGCTGCGCGTGAAGTACATCTCGCTTATTTGGGGGATGAAATAGCAGCACGCGATCACCCACCGCATAGCGGCGAGGCTTCGCTGTGCGCTTCCTCTGTTGTTCCATTTGAACCTCCACCGCTCGCCCAGTAACTTCGCGAACAACCTCCGCTGTTTGCATTGCAAGATTCCTCTGATGAAAGACGTAGGACGAGTAGCACTGAGGCACCGCCCTGTCATCACACCCATACATCAAATCCACGGGAAGTAATGGATCCGCACATTGACTGTAAAACAATCGCTGTGGTGTAAACCCTGTACTCGCGTGGGGCGTCGCATTGTATGCCATAAAGACATACGGCAGCATCTCGTCCCAATTTTCTCTCTCGTGAACGTTCAACGCTCGCAGGATAGCTTTGATAGTTTTATTGCTCCTTTCCACCATGCCGTTGCTCCACGGGGCATACGGGGTGGTCCGCGATCTGTCGACGCCATACAGCTTGCATAACTCATCGCAAAGATGATTATCAAACTCTCCTCCTTGGTCGCTGTGAAGTCGGCGAAAGGCGCCATGTCGCGCGATATACTCTCGGAAGAGTACATCCGCGACTGCCTCCGCTGTCTTTCGTTCTAGGGGATACAACTCCATCCGCTTGGAGAAGTAGTCTTGAATCACGCAGACGTAACGATGTCCCGTGCTGGTCTCGGGAAGCGGGCCTTGCAAATCAATCGCAACCCGCTCATGTGGAAATCCGACGTATTCGTGCTGCATGGGGGCTTTGCCACCCCCTGGTCCCGACTTGCATTGCTGACACGTGATACACGCGCGGCACATCATCTTCACATCCTCGTGCATCCCCGGCCAGGCAAAACGTCGGCGCAACAACTCGTACACACGCTCGTAGCCCAAATGGCTCACGCTATGCACGTGCACGCACCGCCACACGCTTTCCCGCCAGGCGACTGGCACGAGGGGTAGTCGCAGCTTTTCTTCCGGTTTCCGCTTCGCGAGTAGTGTTTTACGGAGGCGCCACACGCCGTCCTTTCCCCTGTAGATGTCGCTCCACCAGCGACCATACATCTGCACCTCCGGTGTCTCGCACCGAAGAGCAGTGACATCGCAGTCATTTCCCCACTTCGCCTTTAATTCAGCGATTCGTTGGATGCACTGGTCGCTCCCTTGTGCCTCGCACCACTCCTCCGCAGAGAAGTGACTCAGCACTTGTTGACACTGAATCTCAGCATCGTTGACTGACTGGCCCACGATAGGTGGACTCAGTACTTCCTCTGCTTCGGCCTCCTCTTCATCAGACTCCTCCCCGCGTACCAAGGGTCGTGGTGCGGGGGCCACTCCGCGACGCTTCTCAGCCAGTCGTGCTGACCGTCGCACAGCGACACCCTCGCGCGCCAAAAGGATAGTATCCTCTGCCTCTGCGAGACGAAGGTCCTGGTGGTTGCGATTCGGCAAGTCGAAGAGTCGGCGGGTGAGGTAAACATTAAAATCTACCCCATCCACCAATTCTGGTTCTTCA
>CM032666.1:2904412-2927348 GCA_019095985.1 Streblospio benedicti
CCCGGGGACCTTCGTTAAAAGTTTTAAAAAAGGGTGCCTTGTTGTTTTTCACAATGCTCCATGATTAATGCTGTCTTCCTGAAAAATGACACAATTCTGCCTGGTTCTAGCCCAAAACTTGTTATCACTTCTGGAGGCGTTATTTTGATTCTCTGCACCCTGAGGGGCTCCGTTATGTCACGTGCTACAATAAATAGAGTTCAATTTTTTTCTGTTGAGAGAGAAAAGGACAAGGCCAGAGAGGTGGGGCTTTCCTAAACCAGTTTTAGACATTATGCACTCGAGTCTACCCTCTGCTGTATGAGTATGTGCCGTGTTGGTGGCAATAGGGGTGACTTTTTTGGAATCAAGTGTCCGTCTTATAGGGCAATGTAACGTGTACACAACACTTTAGTACAAACCTGGTGTCATTTGGTGCGTTTTGTGCACCTAAATGACACCCAATTTACTTCACTTGATGTTAGAAGACAACCAGACAGTTATGTGCTTCCGTGGCCGAGTGGATGGGGAGTTGGACTCGTCACCAGATGATGGTCGTAAGGTTCGATTCGGTCTGGGGTAAGTGTTGAGCAAACATACCTCTAACAGGTTGCACTGTTCCGTTAGTACCTACATGTTAAATAGGTACAGATCAGGCAGAGTGAACCAAATGTGAGTGATTAGCACGTCCTGCGCTCATAGCAACTGTGCTGTATGCTCCCGGGGGGAGTTGAGAAAGATGTAGTGTGACAAGATTGCCAATGACCAGGTGTAGATATAGAGTCGTCTGATCCTTTTACGTTCAATGTCGCCTCAATACGCCCGAGTTGACAACTTGACATAATACGTGTAGATGCTTTGCAAGGGGTCGCATAAGATCGCTTATGTGTAAAACAGGTTTAAGAATCGTGACTGGCTATGCCTTGGTTATATTTCGCGTCAGTGGTTATATTTTGCGCCACCAGCTTCATTTTTAGGGTTGTGGTTATATTTTGCGTTAACACAAATCACAACTGGTTATATTTTGCGTTGGTTATTTTTTGCGTCTAACAGCCCCTCATTATTCAAGGCGTGGGGGGTTAGAAGTTTTTTTAAGACGCTGGCAATATGAACTTCTGACCCCCCCCCCCCAACGGGTTCGCAAATCTAACATATGACCCCCCCACGAGTTCGCAAATCTATCATATGACCCCCCCCCACACACACACAAACACCAATTCAAAAGAATGCCTGAAATATGAATTTCCGACACCCCCACTTGTATATTTGTGACAGAACAAAACTAAATACCCCACAACCATAGCTGTATAATGATATGAACTTTATAAAAGAAATAATGGACCGATATGAAGGAAAATCAGATTTAATGCATATAAGAAAATCTATTTCAAATAGAAACTCTGTGGCATATGAAGCAAATAGAAAGTGTGGGCTCGTTTGGAGCAACTCGTTGCACGGTGATGGGGTGGGCGCAACAATTTTAAAGGAAGAGTGTATTTAGGAAATACTATAAATGCCCACGTACTGTAGCTAGCTCGGGGGTCAGACGTAGGATTTTGAAGGGGGGCAAGGACTAAGTAGAATGTGAATATGTGGGAAATCTTCGCTGGCCACCTTAAGCCGTATAGGGCTTCTTAATCAACTAAGGATTTTGATCAGAAATTTGTCGTTATTTTCTTGCATAAGGTAAGAATCTCTACATGCTATATACCAATAGAGGGGCATGGCAGTATCTTCTTTCACAAATCACACCTGCCTGGCACGAAGCTTGAAAAGAACCGCTCATGCATGCCATTGGGGCTAGGTGTGGGGTTTCTTTGAAATACCAACCGTAAACCATATAGATTTCATTACAATGTACAAACGAAATGTTCTTTTAATGAGACCTCATCTTATGCCTCCCACTCAAGTGGTTTACATTAAATCCCGTGAAGATACGGCGTCGCCACTGTTGACTACAGGCTGTTTCAAATGTATTATATGGGCATATCATGTAGTGCATATGCGCTTGGTGATACATATTGAAACATTCTATAGAATCTACACGAGGACCATATGATGTCTGCTTGACAGGCATGAAATGAAACGGTGCAGCCTGAAAGGTTCATTATTTCCCAGAGAAAGCTGTGCTGATAACATTCATGAATATGGATTATTTCGCATGCAATCTGAAGATGCTCCCCAGCCACAGAAACATTAGAAAAAATAGACTTGAGTGTTTTTTGTTTGCTTTTTTACAAAATATTTCAATTGTTTCCCACAGATATCCATGTCCAATGTGCCCACCAATGTGCTGGAGACTTGTTGCCAGAAGGATAATTCCAAATATTTCACCTGCAATCTCCCACCTCTAAAAAGTCTAGAAATCAGAACATTTGACCCTCCCATTTTTTCAATAAAAACTTTTGACCCCCACCCCACCCCACCACACACACAACATCCGTTTTGAAACTTCTGACCCACCCACAACACTTGCTTTGAAACTTCTGACGCGCCCCCCCCACACCAACATTCAAATTTAAACATATGACTAACCCCCTCCCCCCCCCAGTTTTTTTTTATCTGATACTCCCTCACGCCTTAAATAATAGCTCAGCCCTCACTTCAGAAATAATTGCACCATACTCTTTTTGTAGGTTATTATTCCCAAATGTAATAGCTAGTTATAAATGATTATAAATATAAATTTTTGCAATTCATATAGTTACATGCATTCATGAATTATATATACCAAATAAAATATGTTTAAAATAAATTTGAGTTGTACAAAATATTGCCAATGACATGGCCTATTTACTTCCCCGTTAAACCAAATAGAGGATGCTTTTTCTTGGACCGGATTTAGTCCTTGAGCCATGGGGCGAATACCTGGGTTGAGTTCTTAAAGTATGGCTTATGCATTGCCACGGTCATATTCACGGAGTGCAAAGTCTTTACTATACGATCTCATGGGATGAACTTGAACCAGGTGTGTTTTTTGACACAAACAATTATTTTACAAAATTTTATAAAATTGGCTGCCATTATGAATCAAAGTTAAACTACAAAAAACCTTTAGCAGTATTTTTTTCAACAGATGAATACATTGTTTTAATCTGACAAAGTTATCACTTGCTTGGCATTTTCCCTACATCAAACTGTTTACCAAATCTTGCACCACTAATTTATTAAAGTCATTTGCCATGAATGAGTTTGTGACTTGAAGACAGGAAATACTATGGCTATGAAAAGTAGCTAACACTCAAAAAGCATCCAACAAGGCCGCGAACTTTTAAAACAGCCAGGCCTGCGCTGGTTAAAATAAGCCTGGCAAGGGCTGTCGCAAAAGCTTTACTTAGTACCCTATGATGAGCAACAGACTGTACTGGGCAGGACATGTCCATTTCAGCGAGTCTTGAACACATCAATGCGACATGTTTATGGTGGAGAGCAGTATGGTGCCATCTCAGAAAGAGCTGGAGTGACACAATAAGATCACAAAGAGACAGACTTCTGGAAGGCCCTGTTTACAGAACTCTCTGTGGTTGCTGTATATTTCCCCCAGTTTGCCGTTCATTTGGGATTCTGACTGGTTAAGAGACGTAGGAGATCAGGTTATCTCCCTACTTTGTGAACAGTAAACACCATCAAGTTAAATAATTCGGTTAAACTGGGGAGAAAAAAAGGCAATGGTCTGTTGTTTTAGTGTTGAGATAACACTAGCTATGCACTTGTGTTGTCCCAGCCTGCTCGAGTGAGCGTTACCCTTATAATATCTAGGATGCACCATGTACAATGTGACTGGTCATGATCGCCAGCTAGATACGGTCTACACCTGTTATTTCAGTGACGCTTTCATTGTATAAAGGGTTGCTTGTTTCAGGATCTAATTCTGTTGCGAAAAGTGCTTGGTCTTGGGAATATTTCGTTTTATGTAATTAAGTCATTAGACTTATTTTCAAGTCAGGTTACGACTATACCACACATTGTATGTGGTTAGTGGTGAGATAGTCCGAACAGAGACTGTGTATGTGATATAATCCTAACCTAACTTAATGCCTTAATCATATAATGAACTAATTTGTATCCTTACAAACAGATTTCAAAATGGCCGCCATGGGATTGCATAAGTTTAGGATGATGGATTGATAACCCGCCCCCCCCCCCCCCCCCCCCCCATCAAGGTCCATGTCATGCGGCACCGTGGATTTGTTCCTAAAAATAGCATTTTTGTTTGAAATTTTGTGCCCGTGGGGCCTGACGGCGCGTTGAAGCTAATGGCACGGACCAGCACGAAAAGTCATTATACTGGTGCCGGATGGTACGAAATGGCCAACGAAAAACCACACCCCGGCAATTTTTCCTGCCACTTTCCCGAAAAGGTCGCAGGGTGCCGTCGAAGCCCATGCCGTCCTGCACGGGGATTATCCATCGGTATTGATCGCAATTTTCTTTGATCTCACCGAGGTGTGTTCACTGCTGTGTGGTATGTGTTGTTGTTGACTGTATGACTTCAAGACAAGTTGTTGCACACAATGGTATGGGTATCAAAACCGTAAGCTCATTCTCAATACCGGAAAATATTTGACACCAAAACTACGCAGACGTTAGTCAAAAACGTTGAACGTTTTGTGAACAACGGCAGACGTTATTTCACCAAACAGGTATAGATCGCCTGTGTGGGTGTGGCAGTGCCATGCCCTACATACTCGTGGGAGGTCCCCCAGTCATCTAGGAAGGCAGCGGGGTCTTCCTGAAGGTAAAAGCAACTTGTTTGGGAGTTGATCTTACATAGGTTGCGGAAACGTTTGCCTAGAAGCGCCCACACTCTCCAGAAACGAGTAGACTCAGTTTTGTTGAGTAAAATATCTCTTTCTAAACTCCATGTTAGAGTGTCATGAGACACCCACATGATGACGCTATACACATCTCTATCAATTACTATCATTGTAACTCCTTTTGTAATAGACAGTCTTGAAGAACATAAATTCTTGTGTTTAATATCTTGCAAATTTCAAATGCACCACATTTAACCACAATATACCATAAAGATCAAACAAGATCTATGGATATGTAAAAGCTTCACATTCTACAGATTTGCTGTCAATATTTACTCATACACAGTGTAGCAGTAAACTTACATATTTTAAACCATTTGTAGACATTATGTGCTCGAGTCTACCCTCTGCTATATATTAGTAGACAATGAACTACCATTGTGAGTGTGGTTTCTGCTCACCTGTAGAATATATGGACAGTGATATGATTTACTTAACATGACCTGCAGCAAATAATCACTTTAATACAACACGATGAGAATGAACATGATTCATAAGTTATTCCTGCACACATATAATAAAGATACATATAGGATCTAGCCTAAAACTCAAAATATTATACACTCTGTTAACATAAAAGTGGGCAAGGGGGTATTTAACAATACATTTGTATACACTATCCAGAAACGAGTTAGTAATGTCCAGGATTTCAAAGACAAGAACAAAGGCCTGCATGTATAGTTAAATGGGGTACATCTCTTTGGTCCCCCGTCTCATTGGTCCCCCGTCTCATTGGTCCCCCATTCAATTGGTATGGTATTAATGTTATAGTTGCTGCTGCTTCAGCACCCACACCAAAGAGCCAGCTTAAAACTTTAAAAGCCTGCATACTTTCTATGTAAATGGTTACCCTTGCAATTCGCTGTCATTGTATTCTAGGGATTTACATTATACCAGGTCATTGGCATTCTTGCTTGCCTCACCTGTACCTATCCTTTAATGTGTACGTACAAAGGAGCAGTATGCAGCCTGTTAAATATGAGTTTGCTCAACACCCACCACCAACCAGACCAGACCAGGAATCAAACCCACGAATTTCTGGTCACGAGTCCAACTCCAACTTCCTGTCCATTCAGCCACGAAAGCACGTGTAGCAATCTCAACCATATGGATATAGGCAGATCAAGGGGGAAGAAGATGGGGGTAGGAGGCATGTGCCCCCACCACACAATATTATTTTCTCATGAACTTTGTCAAAAGTCCGAGCAAAGAATGAACAGATCTCTAGTCTATGAACATCTTTCTCATTTACTTTGATTTCACCCTCTATTCTGCCTTATTCCAATACACATCCTACAACACGATCTCGTATTAAGGCATGTAATTACAACACTTCTAATACTTCTTCAAATATTGTTTGAAATATCGTTCTAACTGCAACCTGTGAGCATTCAGAATTTCAAACATTTTGAGGTGGAGAGGGTGGGTTTCAGTCCTTTAACGCATAGCACTCATCCTCAGCACGTACATGTAGATCCACCCCTCAACTCCTAACCATATATTTAACAGTATTCCCATAAGATCAATATGATGGGGGACCAATGAGATGGGGGACCAATGAGACGGGGGATTATAGAGCTGATGCCCCCCTTGCCCACTTTGAGCAGAAACCACACCCACACTGGTAGTTCATTGTCTACTAATATATAACAGAGTGTAGACTTGAGCGCATAATGTCTACAAATGGTTTAAAATATGTAAGTTTACTGCTACACTTGAATGGCTTGTGTATGAGTAAAATATTGGCAACAAATCTGTAGAATGTGAAGCTTTTACATATCCATAGATCTTGTTTGATCTTTATGGTATATTGTGGTGCATTTGAAATTTGGAAGATATTACACACAGGAATATATGATGCTTCAAGACTGTCTATTATAAAAGAAGTTACAATGATAGTTGTTGATAGAGATGTGTATAGCTTCATAATATGGGTGTGTCATGACATAACCAATGGAATCTAGAAAGAATTATTTTACAGAATGAAGCCGTTCTATATGCCGACGTGGTGCTGTGCGCAAAATTTGCAAGAAATTTGGGTGATTTCGTGCCGTGTTCAACACAGTTGGGGTAAAAGGGTGCTGTTGAAAGCTTCGTTTTATACCATTTCACGCCGCACCGGCACCGTTATGAAGCGCCGACGGTACGACGCTATGTTTCCCCATGTTAAATTGGCGCTGCCCGCGGCGTGCTCCCAAGACGTGGACGGTATGTCATGCCGCCGCCGGTGTGCTTGAAGCCGCCGACGGCACGAAGAATGGTAAAACATGACACCGCACACATGCTTGTACCGTCGGCGGCGTATAACGTGAATATTTCATGCCGCGGGACACCGTCGACGTCACAGGGCCATTTTTTGGTGCAATTTTGTGCCGCTGGAGTAACAAATCTTGGGGGGCGGGGGTAGTTTTAATCTAGACGCGGCAAGAAGAAATAACACCCACGGCATGACTTTTTAAATGCCCCCCGCACTTTTTTTCATTTTTTTAAATATTTCCAGCTGTGCCGCGCGGTACCCCCCACGGGGCACGGGCCATCGGCTCATATGTAATGGGGGGGGGGGGTAGGTCATAATGTAACTATATATGTGCTTGTAAATGCTTTCTATGGCTTAATTCTTGGACTTGGAAAACATGTATTTTGATATATTACACACATTTATAGATACATTATGACCTTATGAATCAATCATCCGAAAATTATGCAATCCTATGACGACCGTCTTGAATAACTAATTTTCCCCTAGGGCGAAAAAGAGGCATTCAGTAAATTTGGACTTGGTGTGTGTGGATTAGCAAAATAATTTGGTACGGATTGGGAATGATCTGGGCATTTTTCCTTAACAACTCTCCTTAAGTTTAAGCCATCCCTATAATGACCCATGCTCCCGGACTAATAGCTATTCTACTGTGTGATAGACTATGATTGACAAGTTAATTAGCATATGCCCGCGTACCAGGGGTGTAAGTATAAACAGTTACCTATAAGAAATAATAACTAGAGGAACACGTGTATGGCTCTTAATTAATGTTCAAAGTTAATTCCAACAGTGTAAAAATACTGTATTATTCTTGGCCCTAAAGTGGAAAAATGACTTACATTTGCCTACATTCCCATATCCACCCTACCCGAAAGTGCCCCACCTATTTGCATGGCATAATGAACTTTCACAGGGACAATTGACACAATTCTTTTATCTCGGATGAATAAATGGGGCGGAAAAAAAGCAGGCGCGACTGTCCAAACACGTGACCGGGGTGATATGTGTCGTTTCATTACCTCTTCGAGAGTGATTAAATGTATGAAATTACGGCTTTTACGTTGAAAATATACGTTCATATTTATCAAGCATTTTATGAGTGTCCACCCTTAGATTGTATGATTTTATCCGGATTGACAATGTTAATTGTTGAACCTGTCCCCCCTTACCGGATGCTTGCATCTTCGACCTAGATTTTGTCTGGGAAAGCGCTGGAAATCTATTTATGCTTCTCGACTCAGTTGGTCGACCGAACGCATCGATGGCGGTCGTGAGTATCCAATTTCTGCTTTTAGTTGTTTCAGTTTCAGTTGATGTAGTTAAGCCGTTTGTATTTATTGTTCAAATATGTGAGCATGCGTTCTACTCTGCATAGTAATGTTTTGAAAGTGAATTATGTGTGAAAAGTTGCCAATAAGCGGCTGTGTCCGTTTAAATTTGCGCCCAATGATCGTTCAAAATCCTGATGACTTGAGAAAAGCATCTGGTCATTTATAAATGGAGATTGATCATCTACATTTATATCTGGTATAGACATGTCACTATGAATTGTGTTATATAGGATTGTAAAATACCGGTAGAGGCTTCAGCATCCCGTTCCACACCCGGTGAACACATTGTTTCAGGAGGCATCAAAACACATGGTCATCTATTTTTTGTAGATGACAACATACAGGTGATAGAATAGGTCCTGTGCAGATATTTGATGTCACGTGGAGTCGTTTATATATTGTGTTAAACATGCAGCTCTATTTTTTGTTTTTAGATAAATGTGACAAAACTGCATGTTGTGCTATGGACAGTATTCATTTTACATTGTGTGAGACGCTACGAAGAATTGTGTGATATATTCATATATATATAATTTATTTACAGTCAATTGCATACACTAAAGATAAAAGGTGCTCTTGACGTACACAAATGACATTATTATTATGACGTGCACAACAGTGACAAACTCTGACACATATGCCTCAAATCCACTATTCTTGCTATTCCAGTACATGTTAATCCATGGCTAAACGTAATGACAGGTGCATGATCCACTTTTTATAAAAAAAACAATACACCCTCCACATGAGTTCAGTGACAATGACACACCCGGTCTCTATCAAAAGTGTCAGTTTTACAGGTTAATATACCATGTAAAACTGACACGATTCATAGACAAAACCAGATGAGTTGTTTACATTTTTTTTTATCTGGTAAGTTCTTGTGCTGTATTCTGGCTAACCCGTAGGTTGAGCCACCCTGTGGCACGAGAACAAATCCAAATAAAAAAATCATGTAAACAACGAACCTGGTTTCGTATTTATCATTCATTCTTAAATAATTTACAGAAATGCTTTCAACTTCCCTAAAACAACCCAATAATAAAAAAAATGAACAAATCATATATGTAAATATATTTAATTTCTTGCCAGCATATAACATAAAAAGTATAGCGAAATACGTAGGCAACACAAATATTTGAAAACACATAATGTTTAACATCAATGTCTGTGATTCATGCATGTTGTGATTCATACACCCTATAGAATATTACATCATGACTTAATGACAGCAATGTAAGAATGTGATTTAATAAGCGAAGGTGAATGTTGTGGTGTCCTTAAGTTTTGCGTATAGTCCTAGGTGGGTGTGTAGAGAGGCACAGAAGGTTATTAAGTCTATAAACTGTCCCTGAGGGTCTACCTCAAGCTGAGCAAGGAATACTGCAATGAAATTGTGAGACAACTGTCTTTTCGCATCCGCGAGGTAAAGGATGGAACAGTGTACCTCAGGAGATAGCTAAAAAAACATGCTTAACAGTGTAAGAATCTTCCTGAGACTCATTGGTGAAATCATACTTACTCTTTGCTCTTCTGAAAATGCTCCTCTCCATTTCCTACTAAACTGACATGTATGAATGATATGAAAGTATACCAAAGGTTACAAACTGAAGAAGAGAGGTAGAGGTAAAGAAAAATGGCTTTGTTGAATCTATTAATACTATAAGGTTAATAATGGTAAGTTTTAGTGGTGAGATCACCCTATCTATGCACAAGTGGGAATCACGGGTGCAGGCAGAGATATCACAAGTGCATAGATATCGTGATCTCGTCATTGAAACATACCATTGCTTTTTCCTAGACACTCTTACGGAGTTATATAACTTGATGGAGGTTTTTGTTCAAACACGTCATGATGGACAAACGCCTGATTTGAATATTGTCATCAAATAATAGGGTCAAAAGATTTGCATCTCCAGATAGATGGTATTCCTGTGATGCTGTGATTACAATCTAGATTTTTGTACACACAATATGCCATCAAAAAAATTTCTAGTTTGCTGATGAAAATCTTAATGGAGGCAGTTTCAAAAGTCTACCGGGCAAAAATCGTAACGTTAAGCATACGTCTGAATATTACCAATACAGGACACATAATGTTTTGTACATAATAGTATTAAATTAAAGAGCATCAGAATGCATCCCATTCCCAAGGAAGTGGGATAAAGCGACCCTGCACAGCTCTTGACCAATCAGCATAGAGAATGAGGGGCAAAGTGGTGAGAATGTACAATCCTGTGTGATGGCAATCATGTGTGACCCAGGCTTTAAAAATATAACCAACATAAATTTCGACTGGTCATATTTTATGTTAATGTTCATTGTTACCACAGCTATAAATGCTCTTGCTGCAGTAAAATGTCACCACCGTAAATTGTAATCAAGCTAAGGAATCTCGCGTCTTATCTTTGGCGCAGGGCAAATGGACTGACACGAATAGAACAAGCTTGAAGAGTAGATGCGATTTCGTGTATCATACGTGTAGATACCTATAAACAAGTGGCCGAGAAAGAAGGGATTCGTGTTCGCGTCTGTAGTGCCTGTCTACTCGTCTGCTCAGCACATGGCCCACCTGAGGTCGCACTTTGACGAGGCATAGGTCAGACTAGGATGGTAATAGAGACTATTTTGGTGTCATTTGAAATTTCTCATGTTGCACCATAAGTCTGTATTGACGAAAAATGTATATGAGGACCTGGAAGCTGATGGCAACCATTGAATGCATCTTGTATTCAGTTATGATTTACGTTGTTTACATTTTACGGCAGCTAGACCATATTTGAGGGATTGATCTCAATTTATGTTAACGTAAATTATGGCTGGTCATATTTTACGGTCTAACAGTCTCCTGGTTCAAAAGTACACGTCATTCTCCATTTGTAAATCATCCTCAAATAGTAGAAAGATTGCTCATTTCTATAATTTATGGCTAATGATTGTACATATACTTACACAGTGCTGTGATGGGCCATCGGACAATCCACTCACTGCACCATTGTGCCACAATCTGGTTACGAGTTGATAACAATCTATCCATCAGCGAAATGATGCTGTGAGGGAAAAATAATTTCACATAAAGATATGCATTCACATCTATAGAAGCAATCATTTTAGGGATTTTTACATTGCATTGCCTCCCTCGTCTAAAAAATACAGACATGCATTTGTTTATTAATATTCATATAAAACAAAAACCTCTAAATCACAAAGGTTGTATATATGTAAATGTGTATATCCTTTACAATGACTGTATTCTCTTTGGTAACATTAATTTGTTTGCTCAGGATTCTGAGCGTGCAGACTAAATAAGTCTACTGGGGTTGAGGCTGAATAATTTGGATGAGTCTGATCTGAATATATAACCAAAAGAGCACAGAAGTGTAAACTAAATGTGCACCTAAGGGACCAGCTATTATTTTCATATGGGGGTAAAAATGGGATTGTAAAATATAATGTGGTGCTCAGAGAAATTGAAGTTGACCGCTTAACCCTCGCTTTTAAATTCTATAAATTGGAACTTGTGAACACAGTTTATTCCTTGGTATCAGGATACTAGTAGACCTTCAGTACATTTTACATGATAGCATTTAAGCCTGTTCAAAATGTTGGACGCTTTAACCATTTATGATTTCTTTGATTCCAGTGGTCTCCTGTTCGAAAGATGCATTTTTCAAATTTTTATTGAAAATTTATTCAGATTATTGAACTATTTGAAGGTTACATGTAAATGTATATCTACCGTTGGATGTGTTTGACTTGAGCTTCAAGGGAGTTATCCCAAATTCTGATCCAATCAGAAATGATTATATATATTTATAATGTAATGTAACTAAATGGGAATTTGTGACTGGACTGATATTAAAGTTCAAGAATAACATATCAAACTGTATTGTTAAGTTCTTGCAATTAAACCGTAGTTTTAAAATGTGCTTTTCTCAAGAAATGGCATTTTTTCACACATAATGGAAATGAAAGAGGAGAGAATAATTATGTGAATACCTTCTCATTTCTGGCAAAATGCAATCTTTGTTATATATTACTTTTATAAATGTGTATGATTAAAATGTTACACACTATGGATGTCATTGGGTTGATCTGACACAAAATAGTCTTCACCAAAGCATGATTTTAAATTCATAAGGTGCGTTTTTATTCAGAAACTAAAATATCATATTTATTTAGTGCAAGGTGATTATTGATAGTATTGGGAGTGGCAGCGGCGGCGGCTTTGGATGTTTTCACATAAATATATTTTTTAACTTCTAGTAGCTTCTTTCTTGCATACTAATTCAAATATCATATCCCACGACCTCTGGTCATCTGTTCATCTTCAACAGAAATACAAATCAAACATAAATTCTGGCCCAGACACATGCAAATGTATCGGCAAAGTAGAACTTGAACCATCTCTCCAAGTTCAATGCACAAAATATTGATACTTATATCTCAAAATAATGTTCAGAAATTAATAAAGAAAAAAATCTATACATCTATCTTATATCTTTTTTTATCTTATATCTTTGATTGTAAAAGCCATCCTCACTTTTCTTTGTTCCATTTCTGCTGACTTAAGTTCTAAACTCAAAGATTTATATTTAACCTGGTGTTTGAAGAAATACTTTCCAGACAGCACAGTAGTTCTAAAACTTAGGTTGCCCATCCGAAATACCAACCTCGTAACATACATGCAGGTCGGCCGCTGATTGATAATCTAGGAAGTCCAACCAAAATGCTTGTTTATCTTGTGTTTATAAAGATTAATTTTCACCAGTCATTGATTTAAAAGAATCCCATGTTTATGTACAAGATGTTTAAATTAATATGAAAGAAATACTGGCGTGCATAAAATTGCTTGTCACAAGATTTGGAATTAGCTAAAAACATAAATGTTGTTTGCCCTTTTGGACTAGTCAAAAAGTCTGAGTCACTCTGACAAAATGTAGGTTGTCTTTGATGACTAAATGGCCAATTAATGTGCTGTCTGCTTGCAGGATCACTTTTCAAAAAAATTTGAGACACTCAATTACTATTTCTATTCTTTCTTAAAATGTTATTTTCTGTTGGTTAATTTCATCTTATTCTGTGCCTTGAGACTCGAAATTAGAATTCTAAGTAAACTGTGAAGAATCATTTTAAATTCAAGATTTGAGTCTCCTGACTTGGAACAAGATGAAAATAACAATGAAACCATCTGTGATATCCAAAATCAAGCAAATTGCAAATGTTATTATTATAGATCAATAACACAACTGCTACCATCTGCGTAACAGAAAAATACATGCCCATGGTCATAGATTGTGACATTTTTCTACATGTTTATACTCAACATTAATGACATTCCTCCCATAAATAAGCCAAGAACGACATTAGAAAATCATATCTGACACCAAATCTGTCAGCTGACTCCAACCGGCGCCGCCACCACCCTGCCAACGCCCTATTAACTCTTTGGCCCAATCGCCGTATTTTGGACGTGTGACGTACATTCACATCACACAATGTCATTGATTTTCAGATTTTGTTGTCGTAGATACTGCAAGTTCTGCAGGTTTACTGAAGAGCCTAAATATTATCATACTTATCCAGGACATGTGGAATGCGATGCAGATTCTTATTTTCACACTTAGAGCTCATAATATTTTGCATTTTGTTAGACATGTCCGTCGACGCCATCGCATGTTTATCTCTCGATTCAAAACACAGCCCGAGGTGATCCGATGTTATGGTATGAATGCAAGGTGTTTTGTGACGTATAGCCTACCATTCTCCGCAGAATGGCATACAGCATAATGTGAAATTGTTAATATTAATATCGGACATACGTTTCATTCACAAAATAAGAGATTACAGTCCTGTTGCTTTTGCCGGCGTGTCCATTGTTGAGTGATCGCGCACTTGATGCCAGATCTCCCGCTATTGCGACATGTAGACTAATAGTACATTCCTGACACTTTCCTTGTGTATTCTATATCGTGTCCGCCAAACGCTGGTAGATATTTTAAATGGTTCCATTTCATCATTATCGTTGAAATCTACATTTTACAGAGAAATATTTTCAGTCTAGTTCCTTCCATGCTTACCTCCATGTTAGCTGTCAATTTCGTCATCGGAAACGCTTGTGATTGCCTGAAACAGTAGCCTTGCCCCAGCATGCGTGTTTTGCAATGCTGCTCTGCTTGTTAAACGGTGTTGGCAGAAGCTACAGTCTCAGAAATGGGCGTAAACACACGAAATATAATGAAGGAATAAATTATTTTTGTGAGGTCAAGGTTCACCGCATGCTAATGAGATGTTTATAAACAGATAGCAAAATGGACGGCAGATTGTTTGATACTAGGACCGATGGGAGTTTACAACTAAATATTATTATATTTCGAGGGCAAAGTAGGGTTCCTCAAAATGGGTGTTTCACATTTAAGTATGTCTTCTTTAAATTTATTGTATTATTTGCTACAAAAAGTGGTTATATCGAAATATTGTGAAGACTAATGAATGGAGTAGGCGATTTTGAGTCACCACGTGGCCTTGTATGATCTGATGCATGTGACAAACGCTTTGATAGTTACGAGAGTTAGAAGAAGCTATGTTTTAGGCTCATTTTTCGGCATGCATTAAGGCATAAATGCCTTTCCGACCCGGCAAAGGGTTAAGACATCACCCAATTTCTTTTCAAAAACAGGTTTTCTCCTTGCCGCCCCGACCAACCATACTGTCAATAATATGTTCCCAATAACATCCATAATTCCAAATGAATGATTGACCCATATAGGTTTAGTTATATTTGTTTCAATTACCCTGAATAATCATGCTAAGTGCCAAATTTAAGCATTTTCCACCATATTATTACCCATGATATATGTGTAATTTGTTAATTCGTTAATTCGATTTGCATTTATTGTGTGCACCAAAACAATGATCGGAGAGAAACTGAAAGCTTATTATTTAGGGTATATTGAATATGTTCTGTTTCATAGTATTACTTAACTACTGGCATAGTAATTCCTATTTATTGTTTATATATGATGACATGTTGCTTAATTTACTTATGTATACATTTATACTTTGGCTGTGTGACATTGGATCCGATATTTGAATTTTGCAATTGGAAAACCAGTTTTTTTTGACCATCTTTAAATTTTTTGTATAAAGCGCATATTATTAGTGTTGGTTTGGAATCTTTTGAACTAAATTGTCCAGTTTTGTTACTCTGTTGGATCCAGCCTCACTCATGAATATTGATATTTGAATTTGAATGAATAGGCAAAATAAATATAGTAAAAAGTATTTTGTTCTTATTTATTTTCTCACTTATATTACATCACATTGTTTTATAAATTTTAGCAAATGTATAAGATCATAGATATTTTGTTTCTGTGCAATTGGTGTACAACAAACTGCAACATTCTGAATGACATAAGTTCTTTGAATTATTGCACATAGAAACATAATTTTTTCCTAATTAGAAAATGTTTTTTTTTACTTAGCCTACATAAAAACAGTACTTAACAATCTACAAACAAAAGTACCAATACCAATACTGTCACAAAGTGGGTCATTGTGAATAGTTCTTTAGTGTAACATACAGGTTGTTTCTTGATCATATACATGAGAACTGCAGAGAATAATTTGTGAATCTCTTCAATAGTATATTGAATTATTAAGATGATTATGGTTAACACTAAATGAAAGAACATGCATGTACAATATGACATAAAATGTTAACAATTTTCAAATTTTAGTTAGATATTACATGCTTCTCAGAAAGTTTGTCATTTGCAAATCGCTTGCTTAATTAGACCATAGAAACTATGAATACAAGCTTTGTAAAAATATTGGCATTCAACACTTAGAGTACATATATACAAATTATAATCACTTGATTTATACACTTTAAAACAATATATTTTAAATGATAAACCTTCACATATAGTTGATTTGCTAACATCCATGAATAAGTTTGACAGTCATGTTCTCTACTAAATATGCTATTTCAAAATGTATGAAACGATACATGCAAATTCAAAATGAAGATCGTCTCACTTTTGAATGGTATTTACATGCGAGTGCTAATTTAAACTGTACATGAATGGTGCACATGATTTTAAGCATACACATAACACATTTCATCAAAAAAACTACCAAAACTATAATTTAAAACAATACATTTCATTGAAATACATACAAACTCAAGCAATTAGCTACAATATTTATAAACTTTTAATGGTTTTGATGCTTGGACCAAACTCGTGTCTAAGCATACAGGTATAAAAATTACATTTTAGTGGCTGAATACATGATCAAGATCATCTTACACCACTAGTTAAACTGGATATGGTTCACAATAATTTTGATTTAGAGTTCAATATTAACAGGTTAAACAGTATTTCAATTAATATATAAATCATTTTTCCAAGTGATGCTGTATATATTTTCTCCACAATAAGCTACGTGTCACACCACATCGTGATCCTAAATTCAGTCAATACCCAGGGCTGGCGTGAATTTTACACCATGGCATGATGACACACCCCAGTCTCCTGTGACATAGTGTATAATAATTGACATCACAACATTATACATGATAGCACATCGATAAACACTGTTTACAGACTATATCTACTAAAGCAGTATTAAGTTAATTTTGATTATTATAGTTAAATTTCAATAATGTAAACAACCTACTGATCAAGCCATTCCAAGGTTTTGGTGCTGGGAAAAATAATCGGCAGAAAATTTTTATTTATTTATTTTGGTCACGTGACTGGGTATCACGATTACCAGGTTATGGCGTGGGGTATGAAATGTCTACTAATTACAGATAATGTTTGGAAATTTGCTTTGACGTTTGGATCACAAACACCCTGTGTAGTGTTAAAATGCTTTTCTAGATCATTTTTTGTTGTTTCTAATTAATGCTTTAGGGATATTATTGTATATTAATATTATGTAATGGACAGTGTCATTAGATATAAGTCGATTTATTTCTTTGGTACTTTATATATGTATGTGAAATATTGTGTATCATTTGTGATTTATGGTACCTTTACAGTTGATTACAAATTAAAATGACTCTTTGTTGGTAAAAGCAAATTTGTTGCAAGAAGGATTGTCTAGTATGCCTTACAAAATGTGTGGTCATAGTGGATCATATCCCTTGTCATTGGAATAATGAGTCAAACAAGATGAAATTAATTATGCCTTCTTAAAAATTAATTTCTCCGTAATTATCACTATGCCCGAGTTATAACTTGTCGTAGCTTGTCGTGCCGTTCTGTCCAAACCTATTAACCTTTCAGTGGTTAAGTAATGTTTTAAGTAAAGAAGTCTTAAAGCATATGTTTTAATGTTTGATGTAAATATATCATGCTGGAGTCTCCTATCAGGTACTCTAGACATCAAGGATTATATGAGCAAAGATACAAATTACATGTATATGAATAAATTCTGGGCCTCACTGCGTCTTCCTGAGTGGTCCTGGTTTGGTTCTTATTTCATTCTAGAGTTAGACACTCATGTTTTTCTTGGGATCTTATGATGTTAACTTTGAAGACCTCTCTGTTATTTTGGCAAAGAATGTTAATAACTGGACAGAATTGTTGCAACTACAATGTACCTCTTGTCAGAATAGGTACTATAGGCAGTATAAAATGTAATGTTATTCATATCTTATGTTATTTATATCTGATCTTTTTTTAACAAAGTGTGAATGGTCAGATAATGTGTCAAAATGAACAGGGCTAAGTTATAGCAACAAGTGGTGAGACAATCTCAACAAAGATTAGGGAGGACCATTGCATCCTACTCTTGTAAAGAGGACATAACATGATGATGCATGAGGATGATGAATGAATGAAATACATGCCACAGTGTTGATTCTAGGACACGTCTTTGTGCAAATGAGGCACTTTTTAAGCCATTGGCAGAGAAAACAATATTTTGGGCGTCACATCAAATGCAAATACAAACAGACTGACGCACAACTAGACCACTGCTGTGGCACAAAGTTGCTATTTGTCGGCAGCCGTGAAAATAATGTATGCTACACAAGGTGCTCTGTAAGAATTGGCTTGCCAACACAGCAAAATTACACGTGCGTTGTAGGAATAGCATGTTCACACTGGCAATATGGCGACTGGCGATCATATTTCTGAACAATATTTTATTGTCATTGAAATTTCTAGGGATTACCGATGTGTCAGTGTATCATAATAGTGAAGAATCAATGCTGGTAGACTAGGTTAATTTCTGATAATAACTATAGCCCTGTACATGTTATTTGAACCTCACATACTTGATGTTATATGAGTGAAAATGAGAGTAGTTTTACGACCCCCCTGGCATGACACGTATCAAAGGGGCGGAATCAATGGCAGAGAGACTTGTGTAGGTCTCCTTCGTCCACTCCTACTGGACCACCCTCAGAAGAAATAGTAAAATTAAAAAAAAATAGCGTACATGCGTTAACAAAATGTAAGGTTCTTTATTCTTCAATGTACTTCACTAGTTGATGCAATGTAGTCATCAGAAGAATTCTGGAGTCATTGCTGAAGTTTTTAAATCATAAACCATATAACAACTGACAGTGTCGTATAGATCAGATATGTATTTAAAATATTTTCCTATATCAAGCCTTAAAATTAGTGATTTTCTCTTTCTTCAATTAATCAATCAATCAAATCGTACATTTATTTAAGCAGGACCTAATTATTCGTAATTCAAAGGGTGTGACCTGGCTGCCCAGTCTACATCTCAACTGACAATTCCAAGCCTTTCGGACAATAGGATCCATTAGACCCATGCCCCAACATGCACTAACTAATATTTAATAAAATGAATATATGATGGTGATTAAAGCATCACATTTGAAACTCAAATATCATATTATTAATCTTGAGTTTTCAATAAAAAAATGTCTCATTTTTTTTTTGGGGGGGGGGGGGCTGTTGGCACACATTTTTGAGGACGAGCCATCTGGCCCCTCTTTAGAAAATCCTAGAATCAACACTGTGCCGAATTGGCAAAACTATGGATGCCAGTTAAATAATTATAAAATAATGCATCTTTGTAAATACTATCACTTCCAGTCCTCAGACACTTTCCATTCATGTCTTTAGGTCACACATGAAACCCTATGCATGGGAAGTGGCAAACTCAAAAAAGTTAAGAACATACAACAATATGGATTCTAACAAATTCCCTAAGTATTATTTTAAATATTTCATGAGAAGTTATATGATGTTAAAAATAGTAGTGGACAGCTGTATAGATAAGTAACTATAATTGTATATCTGCTGGAACACTGTACATTTGAAATTAGTTTATAAATAATGAATCAGTAGCAACAGGCTTAATGATCCTCGAAGTACAGTAGTTGAAGACAAAACACTATATTATTTTTGCATGTTTTAATGCAATATGTATCTGTTAACCTTTACATTTTCCAAAACAAGAAAAAGAAATATATTTGTCAATCATCCTCAGATGGGTTGAGAATAAACATGAAGTATACAATTATATTATATTGTCTTTCAGACCATAGTATACAATCCTATTTAAATCAGCTATGATAGATGAAAATTTAATAATAAAATGTGAAAAATATACAACTTACTCAATAAGGTTATCCATGAATGAAAGCAGATAGTAATTAAAATGTACTTTAAATTTTTTAAATGTTTGCTGGTCAGCTGTCAAGTAAGTCTGCACGTGTAACCTTGTTTACTTTTAAGGTACAAAGCTTCTGTTACAGGTGTCACCACTGGTTTAATTGACAAAAATAGTCTCTAATTACAGAACACAAAGGACTGCTTTGGCAAAAATGGCTGGTAAAACAGAGCACAGAGTAAGAGACACTCATGAACAAATAGATATTTTTTCCAATCAAATAGTATTATGATCGCGTTATTTCATCGTTGTTGTTGTCAACTCAACTACAAACTGATGAAATATAAATGAGGTGGCAGGCAAATTTGAAAAATGGCGACAATTACAAGTTAGTAATGAATTACACCTGTTTGCTTTATATGATAGCATTACAAATGAAGTTGGTTCACTCATGTTTATATTATTTTTTTATACTTCTCTCTCTCACCGTCTTTTAGAAACATATTTCTACCAACGATAGATATAGCTGAAGACAGGTTTTACAACCCTAAGCTTCCATTTAACTATATCAAGTGGCCCTGGTGGGTTTTCGAACCCACGACCCCAAGGTTGTGAGACCAGAATGATACCATCATCCCAAGCAGCGAGCTGTTAAAAGGTTACTCGGCTGAACCGATGTCTCTGTAACCCCCAGCATATATGGGGTAAAGGAGAAACAGTTACAAAAGCACTTTGATAAAAACTGCAAGGTTGTAAACAATTTTAAGCTGTCCAATGTTGACAATACATGTAGGTTTATAATGTAAAATAGCAAGATGAAACATGGCTATATCATCGATTTATCTAATTCAATCCAACAGAGTTAAAAATGACTAAATGTAAAAATTAAACAGTCTGATTTCATAATTTTTCAGTGTTGTGAAATAAAGCATATTAGACATACTTCTCTCCACAGAAATGACAAATGGGCTCAAACTTGTGAGAACTTTTAGTTTACAGCTCTACTCTGATGATGCAACATCAGTTTTTTGTTGCCCTGAGATAGATGTTTACCCTAATGTTTTAATACATTTGGGTAATATATTTTTTGCTTTACACTTGATTTATATATACTAGGTTCTGACCAGGTACACTGGTACAGGTCCGGTTTGATGTATTCACAGGTACAATTTTTACTGGTTGGTACCATTGAGACTGTCTAAAATCTTCCTAATTTAAGAAACAGGGTAAAAAATCTGAAAATTCCTAATTCTACTGGGCGCTGCTGTTTTACAAGAAAGTCAAGCAAAATTGTTGCACAGTAGTCCAAAAGATGCAACAAAACTATGTTGGGGTTATGGTGGATAGAATCTGAAAGTAATTGCTTTCAACAAGGTGTAGTCAATCTACATAACTGGTGGTTTTAAGCTGCCAATAACCTGTATATCTATTCCCCACTTGATGCCCAGATTATTTTAATAGTATACCATGCTTTGATACTGATAAATTAAACTGGAAACATGCTGAGCAATCACACCCTAAACATGGATATTTCAGGACTTTATCACCTGGCACAGGTCAAGTACAGATCGACAGGTATCTGGGTTCAAAATTCTGTAACTGTCAGATCCCTAAATATATCCACAATATTAGATTTTTACACAATTGGGAAAATAAATTCCACCCATGTTGTGTGTACTTTATTGTATTGTTCTTGGGAAACTAAAACACAGATTACTTGTTATGTTTACCAGGCGTTTGAATTCATATTGAAATAGCAAATCTGACAACCAGAGTGACTGGAGACCCATTGTGGTTCACATGAAATTAGTTCCTCGTGGCTATCAGTGATGATAATAAAGCTCTTTTTATTTAACAATCCCATCAATCCATGGTAGCTAACAGAAATGTTGTTGTTTTGGGTTTTTTTAAATTTTATATGAACATTAGTGACTTCTTTCTGATGTGAATTTTTATTGTGTTACAATATAACAAAAATTAACATGCATTTGAGCTACCCTTATAGACCTTTAGGATGAGAAAGTTGTTTCAGTTTAGATTCGGGAATGACGTGATTTATTTGTGGCAAAATAGCATGTTGTACCTGAAAAGGTCTGTAAAAGGAATAATCAAATACAATTGTCCACAAGGGCACAGGTAAGGGGCCTCACTGGTTACTCATGTGACTGAACACATGGTTATTGGCATATTTACAATTGTAATTCTATCATGTTGGTTTATACTAGTAATTTCATTACCATTCATAACTGGATCAAAACTGTTCAAAGAGAACAGTGCCGCTAATACAACTTTGACAATCCAAAGTCACAATATAATAGCTCTATATTATTATTGTTATTAATGCAGGTATGCTTGATGACTTGTAAATTCAATCAACCAAGAATAATTGTTGTAAGTGCAATGTTGTGCATAGTTTAATTAGGTGAAACTGTTGTAAATTTATGTCTATATAAACCATTAACATCAGGCCAAAACTTCAACCACAACAAAATTCAAAATTAATGCAAAACTGTGTTTGAATGTCTATTAAAGTACTATTTTGCATTTATTCGTATGCTAAAAATACGGGGATCATATGTAAAGTTATGTCACAAGTTGCACAGAGATACCATGGGGAAACCGAGGTATCACTGCATGCCAGAATGTGTATTTTATGGCTAATACCCTAGGTGCCATGTACCTTTACAAATTCTGCATAGTACTGTCCTCACAAATAGCAATTTTGGACCTGGTACTGGACATATATACCTGACCTATACCGGATCTGAGCTGTATACACTATACATACTGTATATGTACTTAGACAGTGGTCTGTCACCACCACACATTGCATATACTTGACCAGATACATGATAAAAGGAAACATCACTAGGAAACATGTTCTTAATAATAAAAAAAATTGGAAATTTTCATTAGTACGGGTGTAGGCATAAAATGATGACACC
>CM032666.1:2927448-2947271 GCA_019095985.1 Streblospio benedicti
AGTTCCAAATAATTTCCGTTTGTGGATAAAATATCAATAAAAATACTCAGCTTTCTTGTTCAATTATTAAAATACATGATACAGGGCACCTACATAACAAAAAACACCTCATAAATCAGTACTCTATGTGTGACATCATTGACAGGCAGCTATGCAAAGTAGCCTCATCACTGGATTACAAAATTCATACCTTAAGACATCATACTAGAAGTCACAGGTAGTATTCCACATTAAGGATAATATTTTGAGCTACACAAGGTCAAAGGTTCAGGTCATGACAATTTTTCTTCAGAAACTGGCCGAAATGGTCATTTTGCACATTTCTTAATAAGTAATCATACAAAGATAAGGTTAAACAAAGGTAAAATCAGGTCATGACAAATGATATTAGTTTTCAAATAATTAAATTCCCAAAAATAAATGGTCATTTTACGAGCCACATCTTTGACATTTTGCACATTTCTTAAAATAATCAAACAAAGATAAGGTTAAACAAATTTTGTGTAGTAAAATAGAATTATGCAGCAAATCATATTAGTTTCCAAATAATTAAATTCCCAAATGTGGTAGAGCTTTCATTCATGAGCCTAGATTCCCAAATACAGTAGAGCTTTCATCTACGAGCCTTGATTTACGATCTTAACTAGACATTTTGCACATAAATTCTTTAAATAATCAAACAGGCATAAGGTTAAACAAATTTTGTGTAGTAAAATAGAATTATGCAGAAAATGATATTAGTTTCCAAACAATTAAATTCTCGAATACAATAGAGCTTTCATCTACGAGCCTTGATTAACGATCTTAACTCATTAAAGTATGCTATTATAGCCTGAGCCCTGTCATTTGATACATTTGCTAAGACCCTTGGTTTTTTGGATGAAACCCAACACAATTGGATGGTGTCAACGGCAGGCAAAATTTCTGGCATTTCAATGCATTGAAAAAAAACATACAAGTCTACTACAACTCGGCCTTCTCTCCAATCAACACCGGTGTTCACTCCATGACACCAGTAATCTAGATCTAGGTCACTGCTGCCTTGACATGTCTCCTCAAAATGTGTGTTTGCAAAGGAAATGTCTTGGAAATTGACACTGTTTGTCGATGTTGATGCTGTGTAAGGGTGGTCTGATATTACACTGTCTGTCAATGAACTGGTATCCTGTGATGTAGTAGTGTTGTGTGGGTTTTTTGTAGCGTAAATAAATCTCTTTTTTAACAAATCTACCATTTTTTCCGCCAAAATGTTGTCATTTTGACTGATAGATAATACTGATAAAAACAAGCTGCACGAGAATATCCGCAGATTGATAAAAAACCATACTGGCAAATCTCGTTAAGAAAAGTGGGAAATTTGATGATGTAACCAGGGTCACCACGTCACTGCTCAAAAGTGGCATCTGATTCGTATCACAGCATATCATTACTTGGGAAATGACTGCACTTTCCTCGCTGATTTAAAGCGCTGGATTCGCTGTTGGTGTGAACTATACATGAAGTTTGAACAAAATCGGTTCTTTAGTAAACACTGTAACTTGTCCTGATTTTAGCAAACAGTTGAAACTTTACTGCAATTTATTGATCTGCAAGTGTTTAATTATAGTGTGAATCCTCTCATTTAGTAAAATTAGCTATCATTTACCTTCCTGTGGATAATTGACCAAAAATAAAAATTGAGGTCAGTCACTAAGGCCATGCATCTAAAAATACCCATAAAAATATATTTGCAGTCAAAGATCAGATCTCAGATAAATTGTATTATCCTATTAGTAACATATGCAAAAAACTACTCAGTGATATTTGTTTGTGACAAATGTCAATATTGTTTCTGACTTGCATTTAAATGGTACCAAGACAAGGTAGTTGTTACAGCACTATTAACTACAAAAAAATCAATTTACATTCAGGCACCTGTATTAATTAATGTGATATTTAAGATGTAAAATAAACTTTTAATCTCCATGTGTTCCAATACACTAAAAGATGCCTGTTTATTACAGTAGAAGCCAAACCCAAATATACATGCACATCAGGCTGGTGCCACGTTAATGGAGTGTGGACAGTCACACAAGAGCCAATCACATGTAGGGACATGGTGGACAGGCTCCTAATGGGCACATAGGTTTACATACAATGTTAAAGTATATACTTTCTATACACAGAGAAAACACCAGATACCGACCTTTAGTGTGGTTCAGGTGTGCAGTACCAGGATCCTATATTTTGTACTTGTGAGGACAGGACTCTATATCTGATAAATTCATTTTCATATATAAAACGGCTTAAAGCTATTGAAAATCATCTTCTTTTATAAATATATCATAGATATAGTTTATCACTTCATAATTTTGAGAGAATGATTTTGTAGACGACCCGTAGAGCACATTCATGGAGCAAATAACACCTGTTTTCATAAATGACACCCCCCACACCTCCTCCACACCCGACCTTGTGCCCAGACCCCTGCCTGTCCCAGCAACCCTGCACCCGATCCTGTGCTAAATTCGGAAATAAAGTCCTTGGACTATTGTACCTATAAGGTGGTTTGCAATAACCTCATTTGTTAATTTTAGAATGAAAATAAATGTACAGTAAGTAATGAGTCAGTAGTCTTGTTTTAATTTCAAACATCAAAATATTGACAAAATTTAAGAAATAAACATTAAAATCAATTCTAAAAATAACACTACATTTGTCCATAAGCATAAGTTTGGAAAAGGTGAATAATTTTAGAAATAACTGATAATCAAACTTTAACATTTAAAAGTGGGTGCGCTTTTGGGCATGAGTGGCTGCATCTGGGTGCCGCAGCAAATATCAGGTTCAATAGCTAGTAGTTGTATATATTTTGTCCCAAGTTTGCTTGTGAATTCAATTCTACTCTCACTGTTCTGCCAAGCAATACAGTGGCAGGAGCTTGTTTGGCAGAACAGTGAGAGTATAATACCTAGTAGGGTTTGTTATTCTAATATATATCTCTCATTAAGGCATTATGCATCAGATATGATTAGATCTGCAGTTGCAGTGTGGTCAACTTCTTTGTTCAAGACCACAGATACGTACATGTACCTGTCCTTTATTTCGACGGGTATCTGGCGTCAGAACAGGTAAAAATTTTGAGTTACTTGTCCTATGGACGTGTATTCTGAGCGACCTCAGACATCAGTTTCAATTGCGTTTACATAATGTGGATGTGTAAATCTTAGTTAGGACGGGTATATTTTTCAAGATACCGTCACATGGACATGCATGATTTTTCTCCTGTAAATGGCCCTGCTTTGTTACTTAAATGCGTCTGTAATTTTCTCTTCAAACTCAGAGAAGCTGAACCTAGGTGACTTTAAATTTTCAAAAACTCTACTAAGAACTGCATATTACAGAACATCAGTAGAAGAGTGCAAAGAACACTTGCATTTTTCACTGAAGAAAGTGAATCAAAGCTAGTTGCTCCTTGACACATAAAAACGCTGGTCATAAGCCAGGTAGCACAAGCAGTCAATCAACAGCATACAATGTTCACTGCTGTGTGAAGTCTCATAGCAACACATCCCCATATTAAAACTGGTGTTTCTGGTTTAATTATAAACGTAGGCTCTGCTGCTATGAGATCATTGGGATATCAGCAAAATCCCCCCACAAATTTTGTGACAATTTACAGGTTGATTTTTCAGCTTTTGCTTGCCTCAGTAACACCATTGACACCAAAGGACCTGGACCTTGTTGGGCTGTATATTTGTTTTTTGCTTGATTCACTACCCGTTTGTGTGAAATGGCCTCCCCAAAAGCACCTACATGTCCCTGCTGTGGGAAGTCTGTTAACAACACGTAGGTATGATAGGCGCATCAAAACCGGGTGTTCTTAGTTTTATCATAAATGTGCGCACAATCGCTCTGGTGCCACTATAAGATTATTGGAATCATCAATATAGTAGGGAAGTTCCGACACATATCATTGTCTTCGTTGACTGGGTTCTTCCTGCACGGGTTGATCCCACACCTCCTGGGCCGTGAATATTTTGGCTTGATTCATTACCCGTTGGTCTACAATGGCCACCCCGAAATCTCCCATGTAAATACCCATTAGCTGCATACGCACCACACAATTTTGACTGCATTTGCATGCCGGGTTCAGTTTGATTGATAATGTCATCATTGGCCCTATTATTGGTTGGTGCTAGAGTGATTGTAAGCAGGTTTGTTAATGCTTGCAGACACCACCCAGTTTAGAAACACCTGCCTGTTACTTGCAAACTGCCCAAGTTAGGTACATTTATATTGACATTCATAATGTCGGAGACATTGCATTGGTTAAAAATGTTAGTTTGCAATTGAAGCTGGACTATTAATTCAAACATGACAAGAAGTCTTGTTGCAACTGAGATTGTTGTTTTGATAATCTTAGATGTCATTATTTGTTCTAATGATTGCCAAATGATCTGATATGAGATCTATTCAAAGTACTTATTTTATTTGTATATTTGTACTCTAACTTTTCCATTGAAAATCAGCAACTATAAAATATGATGACAAAATGGCATTTGATTTCAGTTAAATAATATAACTAGAACTAAGGTGTTTACAACTGGTTCCAGAAAGATTTAAACACCTGAGTCTCACGTCAATCACACACAGGCTCATCACTTAAATTTTGATTGAGTAGGTTTGGTGGTGTATGCAGTAGTCATTTCCAGCTAGTCATCCCATAAACAGTTTTTTTTTGTTTTTTGGCCATTATGAATTGGTTATTTATTGAATATAATGTATTAGTCAATTACACACATAACATATATGAGGTGTTTAAATGTTATATTACGATGTCCATTCACTTTCAAATAAATGATTCACTTGTTTTATAAAAACAATTTATACTCAAAAGCATTCATTTTTAGTAATTGTCATTTCAAATTTCCCACTGAAAAAATGTTTTGACAAGTATGTCTCATTTTCTTAAGATTAAGAAAAGAGTTTGAACTAAGTTAAGTTTTTAAATTATAATAAAATTATTTTAGAAAGAAATTCCTTTTTCAAAATGTAATGACTTAAACAAATGATTACATTTACGTACCTTTTAATTGAAATGAGTGTAAGATTCCTAACTTTGGACATACTTCTGGTCAGGTCAATTTTATGAGGTTTACGAGAACGTGACAGGTAAAATATTTGCTGGGATTATGAGTCTACTACTCTTAATGGCAACCAGGTACACATGCCCCAGTCTTTCTTGTTTCAATTCATTTTTCTCAAATATTTTAATGAAAATTAAGTAAATAATTTATTTTACATTAGTACTGCATGTTTTATTTCAATTTAATTTCAGATAACCGTGTACGGTCTCAATACATTTTTTTGCTGCTCAGACCTGTAAATAAATAAATAAATATAATCCTCTTTAGCTATAAAAATAGATTACATATTTTTTCTTTAAATGTTTTTTAAAAGTTTAAAATTATAAGAATTAAAGATTATATGTATTAAAATATTTAATATTTGTTAGGAGTTTGAATAGCAAAAAAGGACAGTAAAAATTACAATTTAGTTTGAATTGATGTATCTCACATCATAGTAGATATTAAAATAATAATATGAATGTTACATGTATATAATTCTAATACATTGTATTTGTTTCTCACTAAAAAACACATTTAAGTAGAAGTATCATTTTGTTAGCTATTGCCATTGGGTCAATAATTAAATTACAAAAAGACATACACAACGCTTGTTTTTGTGTATAAAATTTCGTGAAGTGTAATATGTAAATATTATGCTATCTCAACATGTTACTCTTCATCTGAATTAAAAAAAGTAAATCTCAGAAAAATTGGACCAAAAATTATGTGAGGACATAAATGGTTAGCATTCAGAAAAAAAATCCCTATACCATTCACATTGTTGTGCTGTAAGAGTTTGCCATGTAGAAAAATTAAATATTTTCTGACTGGCAAACATATGAATTCATGACAAAAAATATGATGAAGTCAACATATAAAATTTAACCTGTTTTATTGGGTAGATGTTGAAATATTTCATTATATATATCATATAAATCAACTATTCTAATTTTGATGTTAGCAATATACTGTGGTATCTTGCCATATATTCACTGCAATAATGGAGCAGTCAATCCACATTGGCCCTATTTTGAAGTACTTGTATAATTCTAAAATTATATAAGCAATGGCCTTCTTCTATGTTACTTCCTTGGCATTGGCATTAGTATGTTCCCAAGTATACAGATAGAAAAAGAGTATTAAATTTCTGTGCCGCCCATTTCGTTGAATATCAAGTAGAAAAACAAATGTTTTTCCATTGTCCATTGTTTAATCTCTATACAACGCATTTGTGCTCACAAGTTTGAAGTTCATATAGATCAGTATTTTGATATTTTGAAGTCTTAATATACATGTACATTCAGATCAATATAATTATATTTTAGTTTATATATGACAGACATGCCAATCACTTTCTCAATTACTTTCTTGTCATCTTCATATTATCCATAGTGATAAACAACACTAAGATTTTACATCTACAAGAACTATTCAGGGTATGAGCAAATATTTCTTGGATGACACTCTAGGTTAAAGACTCTTATAATCTTGAATTATGACAAAAACGTATCTGTAGATAGGCGCTTCTAACTAGTCATGGGGTAGGTACTGAAAGTGTGCGAACAGAAAACTCCCAAGGAACCTACTTTAATAGTCATAATTGCATTTTAAGCGTATACCAAAATTCTTAGGTAAGCAGCCTATGTTGGCCAGGACTAATAGGATAGTGGATAAGATGAGCATTTTAAGGTGAAATAAACTACTAAAATAACACTGCTAAAATTTACTAAGTTTTCCAAGCATACTAACACAGTATTTTTCATGAAAATGTCACAGGAAAGTTTTTGATGTTTATGTGCCCTTTCTGCTATACATGTTCATACTGATGATGAGGAAAATGGATCTCCTCGACATCATGTGTTTACTGATTTAAAAAAATGATGACTCTCCTGTACTATCTTAAAACCAGACTAAATTATTCAAGGTATCAAGGCGGTTCCACCCAATTTGCCATATAAGTGTAGGGTAAGCATTCTTACAGATCAGTTTCAACCCTGGCAAGTAACATCATCCCTTACTAAATATTAAGCAACATAAGAGGCTCACAAGCTGCCATTATGGCCCTTTCAAATCTTTCTAAACAAGACTTAAAAATACATGGTAACTTGCTAAGCACACGCGGATATTGACATACTGTAGGCATTTTAGTACCACTTATTTTTGGTTATGTGGTCATATAATACTGTGTGAATGCTTCTTGTAAAATATCCCCAGCAATAAATGCCATTTAGGATTGTGCCATAAACATAACTTAGTATTATTATTATCAAACTCATGTATCACACCCGTCCTCAACACTAATATTTTTGGTGGTTAGCGTCTGACCCATACCCAGGTCTGCTTGATAATTATCACAACTGGTTCGAAGGCTGTATTGGTTTTTCTTTGCTTTTCTGTGGCTGCACCTTAAAGCTTTCTTACTTTGCTGATTCAATTTAAACAAAACATTTCTTGGACACTCAATTATTAAGTATTGTGTTTCTGAACGAAAGATATTCCAAAATATATTTCATACATGTGTATGAGGATGAGGAATTATCATATCTGATCTCTGTGGCCACTGTCTAAATTTTTAGAAGATTTATTTGGGGATAAATGGGAGATTGAAAACAAATTATCTGGGCATTGTGCAATTGTTTTGATTTTTGCTGTATTAACAAAAAGCATTATAAAGGTGAAGTCAGCTGAAGGACTATCCCTGTAGAAGGCTTGATTTTGCACTATATATGCTCCCCATTATACGTTATTCTAGTCTGTAATAATGAATAATTTTGGACAAGAATTAAGCTAGAAATGCCAACTATGTATCTATGTTTATTTCATGACACATGAACAATGAATTTCAAATTATGAGCCACTGAAATTCAGTGACAAATTTAGCAAATCATCCCGGTTTTACTCAAATATATGTGTCCTCTAGGTATTTTGAAGATGATTTTGAAGATATTATTGTGCCCAATAATCATAAATGTGAAACATGCCATATACAAAAATTTTCTCATTATAGCTCTCTGGTTTCCATATATCACAGATATATGACAATATTTCCAAAGCATGATTTGACTAAATTGCAAGAGTAGTACGTAGTTGACAGTTTATGATCGTGAATAAATATTTCAAAAATGCATATTTTTGGACCAGAACCAACATACAAATGCAACTGTGTATATACAGACTTTTTATAGCACCTAATCAATGAATCTGAGATTTTGAGTGAATAAAAGTAATTCTTCTCTTCTTCCGGTATTCTTGAACCTTCATTCATGAAGATGATGCAAGATGGATTGGTGCGACACATGCAAGAAGGATAAACCCAAAGTTGTATAATTTACAGTGCCTGTCTAAAAACAAAGCAGGTGCTCAGAATCTGGACACCCGCGACTTGAACTCTCCAGGGTCAGCGCTGTCACAGTGTCTGATGGGAGGTCATTGCAGGATGGGAAAATGGAGCTTACCAACCCGGTTTTACACTAACAAACATATGCTAGAGATTTTGGACATATTATTTTTGTACTCCAAGGTTTTAAATATTTATCATGACACACACAGAAATCAGAAATGTTCACTACTCTAGTTTTACTATTTGACATTAATATTCTAACTTTATGCAACTGGGTAATTGAATACTATTGTGTTAACAGCCTCTAGCATAACCAGCCCTACTGCTTTCCATCAGCACATCAGACCCCATGTCGGGTATTCAGTTATTTTTCTTTCAATATAAGGTCACAATAATTTAACAATGGCATTCAAAATCTATGTGCTTACTTATTGTCTTTGGTGAGACAAAGAGTGCATGATTCTTTAGACAAAGTTAACCAAATACTTGATGGACAGTCATGCCTACCAAAACACGTTATTGCCTGCTATATAACAGATGGCTAAAGGTCTTCATGGCAAGCATTTGACCGTATACCGCAAACATCTTTTACAACCATAAGAGATGCTATCGTCATTACCACCTATGAAGCATTGTCTTGCTAACATAGAGGAAATATTTCTGTTTTGCATGGTTAGGCGAGAAAATGACTACTCCAGATAAAGTTTGAAGCTCCTATGAAAATCTCTACTAAAATAAACTGTATAAAGCCATTCTACATGTATCGAACATAAAAAGTTGTACCCACGAATATATACCAAACCACCCGTGATTGAATAAAATATTTCTGTTTGTCAAGGTTATGTAAGAAAATGACTACTCCAGAAAACGTTTGAAGCTCCTATGGAAATCTCTACTGAAATAAACTATATAAGACCATTTTACATGTATCCAACATAAAAAGTTGTACCCACGAATATACCAAACCCCACCCATGGTTGAATAAAATATTTCTGTTTTGCAAGGTTATGCGAGAAAATGACTACTCCAGATAAAGTTTGAAGCTGCCATGAAAATCTACTGATATAAACTATATACGGCCATTTTACATGAATCCAACATGAAAAGTTGTACCCACGAATATACCAAACCCCACCCGTGGTTGAATAAAATATTTCTGTTTTGCAAGGTTATGCGAGAAAATGGCTACTCCAGATAGTTTGAAGCTCCTATGAAAATCTCTACTGAAATAAACTATATAAGGCCATTTTACATGTATCCAACATAAAAAGTTGTACCCATGAATATACCAAACCCCACCCGTGGTTGAATAAAATATTTCTGTTTATCAAGGTTATGTGAGAATATGACTACCCCAGATCAAGTTTGAAGCTCCTATGAAAATCTCTACTGAAATAAACTATATAAGGCCATTTTACATGTATCCAACATAAAAAGTTGTACCCACAAATATACCAAACCCCACCCGTGGTTGAATAAAATATTTCTGTTTTGCAAGGCTGTGCGAGAAAATGACTACTCCAGATAAAGTTTGAAGCTCCTATGAAAATCTCTACTGAAATAAACTATATAAGACCATTTTACATGCATCCAACATTAAAAGTTGTATCCGCGAATATACCAAACCCCACCTGTGGTTGAATAAAATATTTGTTTTGCAAGGTTAGGCGAGAAAATGACTACTCCAGATAAAGTTTGAAGCTCCTATAAAAATCTCTACTGAAATAAACTATATAAGACCATTTTACATGTATCCAACATAAAAAGTTGTACCAAACCCCACCCGTGGTTGGGTATTTTATGTACTCTTGAGGACCCTATTAAGTATGTGTGGTTTACATTGATCTTAGCACAAGTGCATTTTGACTTGTGCACTGCTTTGACTAGATTTAAAGAAAGAAAAATTGTCTAGATAAGATAGAAAATGACAAGGACGTTCCTGTTGACAAATCAACAACTGAAATATTGAAAAACCTAGATAGTAATGTCTAGAACATAATAGAGGCAAAGACACTATGGTCAATTTTAATTATCTCTGATATGAAACAGAAAGTTGTTAGTGTTAAATTAAAACATCCATTTTTATAATGATGACAAATTGTCAACTCACAATGCATAGTACAAACGTTGTGGTCAACTCAATTTTACACCATTCAAAACCTTCATGGTATTGAAGGTTGGTACAGCATACTAATTGATTAGGTCCCACAAATAAACATTTTCTCTATAGCTTGCATGATATAAATTATATATATTCTTGATTTTGTAAAGTCAGGTTTGACATACTTCCCTTCTTGAAAAAAAGACCAAATTATCACTATAGTACTGTTCAAAATGTGCAATCTACCCACCTTTACACCATTAATGGTAATGAGGTCTAGTGGAGCATTCTTATGTACTAGCTTATACCTCAGTGGATAATAAAGCAATAACAGGAAATCAAGTCACATTCCTATTTCTGAAGTACACACCCCCACTTCCACCACACTACTCAACAACAAATATTGCTTGGCATTGATCATCAGTGTCCTGAAACATCTACCCTTCCGCCTGATAGCGCCCACCACTGTTCCAACAACCTCCCCCGCCCCCTGTCACCCACCACTGACCTAACAAAGCCTGATTTCCAAAAAAAAAACACATGTCCATGTCCTAATAGCATCTGCCCATGTCACCCCCATTTAAAACCACTATTCAACTACAAATATTGCATTGCATAAGTCTACACACACTCTCTCCTTACACCCTAATAGCACCCACCATTGTTCTAACAATTAACCCTGTACCCACCAAAATCCTAGCAATGCTCATGCCCCAATTCTGATACCACCTGCCCCTGTCCATATGGCGGCACCTGCCTATATCCTGACAACACACCATCTGCCTTCACACTACTCTACCCCATCCTGACAGCAACCTGAGACCAACAATTTCACATGATAGCATCACCTGTCCTGACACTACGGGCTTCCTGTCCAGTGCATACCCAGTACCTGTTTCAAAACCACTTGAAATATGACCATAGTGCAATATTTATTAGATAATGACCATCTCATCTGACTGTTTTGGCAATTTGGCAGTTGTCTTGTGCTTTCTAAGAAGCTAATTTAGTTCCATTTTCAACTTATTTTGCAAAAGTAAATGAGATGAAAATTGCTGAGAGTGCAACATCTTTAGAACAAGTTTGACTTGTGAGCAATAAAGATGTTTACTCAAATGTTATGGAAACCTTGAGTAAAAGTACACAATTACAATGTATGTAATCAGCCTCGAATTATCTGTCTACCACTGCCTAATATTAGTGGCTCCGTCATGCTACATATTGATCTTGCAGCAGCTCACAACAAACAGCACTAAGTAGACTTTTGCTGCTGCTGTAATATTGATTTTTCATTGTGCATTCAATACTGGTAAGAGTGATGAAAATGGACCATAAATGACCCTACAGAAAGCACACTTTAATTGTCTAGGTGCCCAAAATCAAATTACTGGTTTCACCTCATACCTCATAGTTGTGTAAAATTTGAATGAAATTGGTTCATTGGTAAACACTCTAGCTTGACCAGAGACATACATACATGCACATAGCTTGTTGCAATAGAACGAAACACAAAGCTTTGCTTCAGCAGTTGAAGCGACGCAATTAAGACCTTTAAAGTACAATGTATACATGTTGTCATGTGGCACCAATGCTGTGTTCTCTGGTTATTTTTCATTTACTAAACTTGTTAATGAAAGTACAGAGTTGAAATATCAAATGGAGGCTTTTGCTGTGCACATAACACCAGTAATGGCTCAGTAAACTCATAGTAGCAAATGTATGGTTGCGCCTATCCTATGAACATATTCATAATATTTAGTTTATTTTGTTACTTCTATAAGTGTGTGTACTGCATATCAGTGTCTTATAGCCTCTGCCCCAATCATAGATATAGATGGCAGGTAAGACATTATTTTAAATCCATAAACGCTTCCCTCAGTTGACAACCCATGTACACCCTGCTTGCCCTGTGCACAATCTGCAAGCAATGTTTTGTTTTAATTCCAAGAACTATTTATAGATTAACACTGGTGGTACAGAGTTTTGATATTGATTATTGTTGGGAATAACAATGTTGAACCTGGTTGGTACAATGTTTTTGACCTGAATATGGACCATTTAGGTCCATGTGTAGTTTTAACTTACAAGCCAAATATGAGCATCCTCGCTCAAAAGATATGACTTGTAAAGAGTACCAGTAAGAAATGGACAAAATAATGGTCTAGAACGGATCCAAATATGGACCATTTTAATTCATGTGAAATAGGCTCTACAAAGTCACTATTTTCAACTGAAAATTCAAATTTTAGCATCCTAACTGAAACGATGTAAAGTGAGGGGTAACTGTAAAAAATGGACCAAATAATGGTACCGAAGCGACCCAAATATGGACTGTTTGGGTTCATGTCAAATATGCTTTAAGAAGTCATAATTTCAACTAACAACCCGAATTTGTGCTTCCTAGCTCAAAGGATGTGACTTTTCGAGTGGTAGCAGTAAAAAATGGACGAAATAATGGTCCTGAATGGAACCAAATAATGGTTCCGCATGGATCCCAATATGGACCATTTTGATTCATGTGAAATAGTCTCTATAAAGTCACTATTTTCAACTGAAAATCTAAATTTTAGCATCTTAACTCAAATGATGTAACTAGAGGGTTAACAGTAAAAAATGGAGCAAATAATGGTACCGAAGGGACCCAAATATGGAATAATTGGGTTCATGTCAAATATGCTCCAAGAAGTCACAATTTCAACTAACAACCCGAATTTGTGCTTCCTAGCTCAAAGGATGTGACTTGTGGAGGGTACCAGGTAAAAAATGGACCAAATAATGGTCCTGAATGGATCCAAATAATGGTTCCAAATGAATCCAAATATGGACCATTTGGACCCATATGAAAAAGGGTTCTTGTGGTCACCATTTACAACTGAGACATGCTAAATTTGAGCACCCTAGCTAAAATGTTGTGAATTGTAGATAAGAGAGGTAACAGTAATAAATGGACCAAACGGATCTGAATATGGACCATTTGGGCTCATATGAAATTAGTTTCTTTTTGGTCACCTTTACAACTGAAACATGCTAAATTTGAGCACCCTAGCTCAAACGATGTGACCTGTAGAGAGGTAACAAAATAGATGGAAGGAAGGATGGTCGGCCGGTTGCAATTAATGTGGTAAATTCCAAACGCCAAAATTAATCAGACTACTCTTCAATTCTGGTAAAATATATTAAATTAATGTATTTTAATTTGTTGTTTAAATGGGGTCCTGATTCTAATGCAAACTGTACTTTTGGAGGCCACGAATTTATTAGTAGTATTTTGGTGGAGAAAATATATAGTTGAGTAATTTCTCAGCTTAAGAGTTCAACTAGATATAGACCATATACACACTACCTAACATCACGATGTTTTATATTATAAATAATATTTGAAGTTACAATCAGAAGGAAAAGTTCACCAACCCGAATGAAGTTTCTTTGCTCGATAAAAACGTCTCAACCGCCTGTCCATTTGTATTTGAAGCAACAATCATTTCACAACACTAGTTCAGCACGTAGGCACTGAGAACTCACTGCTATTCCATTAACCTACTACGTTTATAACTAGAGTTGTGAGCAGATCCAGAGGCTGGGGATGACAGGCGATGATGTGCTGTGCAGAGTGGATCGATGACTGGACAATGACGATGATGCCGAGGGGTTGACGAAGATAACGACAACGAAGATGGTGAAGACATTGCTGAAGATCGCGAAGACAAGCATCCATTGAAGACGTGGCCGCCGCACCCGTAGACGTAGAATTGCTGATTGAACGACGAAGATCAGCCGTTGTCCGCTATCTGAATGAAGTTGATGTTGTTGTTCTTCGTATAATCAAAGTTCTCTCTTTTGCGCGTGGATTGGTAAACTCACTGTTATTTTTCAAGTGGAAAATAGACGCATATTTTACATTGAACTCCCTGTGGATCACAAACACGTGCGTACAGACATTTCGCAATTCGATAGAAGCAAGGTATATTATCCCGCGCTTTTTACAATCTTGTGCAGTAGGTCTCGTATACGTTTAGCTATTTTACTAGTTCAATATTTACTGCTTGATTCTAATATTACACTCAATAATCAATCTCTATTTCTATGAAGTCTGGTTTACAGCAAATTACGCATTTTGAGAACTACTAAAGTGGGGCCAAGTTTCACATAAATTATCTCCCGTTTGCACTCATTACTTCCGCTAATTGCATCTAGACGTTCATCTCAAGTCTGAATAGCACATTCACAGTCTCAACAATCCATTGACGAATTCTAAACTTGCCATAAATCTACTAGACCTAGTCACATTGAGCCATTATATGTGGATATCCAGTATTCTGAAATCGTATCTGGAATATTCCAGTCTACTGTCTTTTTTGCATCCAGGTATTACATTCTATGACGCTGCCTCAAACACTACGGAAAAGGCCGCTATTTTCTGAAACCGAGTTCCGATGCCATTTTTAGTGCCCTTTTCCCCACACCTACTGTATTTTGAAATCTACCTTAATTATTCGGGTTCGTTTGATTCACGTTATGAGAAATATGTTGTTGAATAGAACAATTTCTTATTTAACAATATTCTAAAAGCATTACCGGAATTTAATAAAAATAAGTATTAATATTAAGTAGATAAATTACAGCTAATTAATATCCACAATGCAAACGACCAGCTTCTTTGTGCGTGCTTGTTCAAATTATTTGAGGTTATTTTCACTGACAAACAGATGCATTTTTTGCTTTAAATGTTCATTTACCACTCGGAAATTATATATTCACGTCACTTAAAAAGCTGTTCATTGTATAAACTAACAGCTTAGTCTGCCAAATTGCACGCACGAATAAAATGACAAGTGCATTGAAACCAACAGTTTCCCTTCATTTAATTAACTAGTAGTTTCAGGTTTATATTTATGACACTTCTACTCACATTCAACAAAACACTTAGCGTTGCGGATCCCTTCCCTGCTCAGTCGAGAAGATCCGACTGGGGATCAAACCCACGACCTACTGGTCACGAGCTTCACTCCCTATGCATTCGGTCACAGATCTGCTCATGTTCAGATATAATATCACTACTTCCAAAGCATGATATTCAAGTCTCTTCATCTGATATATTAATCATCAAAAACATTCAAATCGACATTGTTTTTTATAATTCACTATCCACATGTTCAGTCAAGAGATCCGACTGGGGATCAAACCCACGACCTATTAGTCACGAGTCTCACTCCCTGTGCACTCGGTCACATAAGGTCTGTTCATGTTCAGATAAAATATCACAAAAAAGGAAGCCGTGACTTCGAAATTAATTCAAAAATAAAGATTTTATTTTATTAGAAATTATAGACTTCCTTGTGAAATTATAAAGTGCCAACAGCAGTACAGTAAGAATACATTAATACATTAACGCAATGAGGCCAACTGCTATAACCACCTTAGTCAATGATCTCAATAAAGACCACCAGGTCAGCCGCGTCATCAGGTCATCAGTGGTGTACAGTGTAGCGCCCATGGCACAACAGAACGGAACTCACATGATAAGGCCTATAGCATGATGATAGATAGCAGAGGGCTAAAGACAGAAGCCTGGTGTACACCAACCCCGACTCCTAACTGTCTGTTACCACGCACTCGACTTCTGACATTTGAATACATGTCCTGAATTACACGAAACTGTCCATTCCTTCACCCCTACACTCAGCAGTGCCCACCACAGGGCTTTTCTTGGTACAAGGACAAAAGCTTTCTTCAGATCGACAAACGTAAGATAGAGTAGTTTGTTGGCAAAACGGTACTTCTCTTCTACTCGACGCACTGTGAAGATGACATCAGTCATGCCTTGGTCTGGGACAAATCTGAACTGCATCGCATCAATGTCGACCGTAGAACGGATGAAAGCGTCAATCACCCTCTCGTGCAACTTCATTACTTGGTCGATGAGCTTGAGTCGACGGTAGTTGCCAGTCAAGAACTTCCCCTTACGTTTGTGTGGATTCAGATAAACTCTCCTCTCAATCCATAGGAATTGAGCCGTAACAAAATAGACAGCTTCAGCCAGTTCCCTTATCATAGGTATGATCGATTCAATTCAGTCCCGTAATAAAACTTAATTGTTTGCCTATAAAATAATCAAAATTAGTGAGGTCATAAGTGAGGTCATTGGACTTGATAAAATTTCCACATTATACCCAATGAAATCAAATACCCATCAACTTAGACGGTAGGACATTGCATTTTATTTTTCAATTTTACACAGTGTTTTTTTTTCTTGTTACCAACTTAGATGGAGGAAGGACTTTAGCCACCCCAGCTTACTGTATCCTTTATCAATGTTTTAAAGGACAAGGCGAACTGGTGTGACGACATAAACTTTTATGTTGGATGGCCTGATTGAGCAGGACTATCGTGCCAAAGTACATGCGTAGCAGAAAGTTCAAACTTAAGATATAGACAGAATTCTATACTAATAATGGGAAAGAAATATGATACCTTGGTGTGTTGCCAACAAAATCGGTTAAACATAAGTCACTAAGTCCAATTAAATGGACAAAATGTCATGCATGATAACGATAGTGTATTAGTTAGCTAACATGTTATGTTTTTAAAGCCAACCTCTGGTGTTAGTTTTTTTTAATATAAAGTTTGAAAAACAAACACAGCACCTACGAGGGGGTATATAGCCTTGATGAAAATCCATTCACCATTATTTTCCTAAATCACCAGTCACCTATACATTTCGTTGTAGTTCACCAATAATCAGGACTTGTAATTGAATAGGTTGCATCACATTTCACATACTTAAATACAGACAGTTAACAATTCACAATCATGATTCAGGCTAATCACCAATCCCATTTTTGCAATACGACCCCCCTCACTTACGTGAAAGAAAACTTCTTGCAAATTACAACTTTACGATTAGAGATTTATACTTTTTTTGTATGTTAATCACTTCTAGTTTGAGACTGTCAAATTGAGTGTATCTGGTGTCTTGTTTGAGACTGTATCCGGATTCATGTTTATTATGCTGATGAAGGACAAGGGACAGCGTAAAAGCTCACAGCCTCAGTGACGGGGTTATTTTTAGAAAGCGTTCACGTGAATGGCGGCCGTGTTCACGAGACTCGTGTGACTCGGGTTGAATTACCATAAGCGAACACAGCGTAATGGCAGGTTCTATGGCGGATTCATGAGTGTTGCTCATTCTAATGCATTTACAAGCAAAGTCTATCATTCGATGACTGACCAATGCAATATAAACAACCGTCTATACGTTATTATAATTGAGTTGTACCGAATGTTTTATAAGTTCACAATCATATTTGACGATTGTGTTAATAAATGCGATGCCAGGATGCCACACCACGTGGTTTAACATAATGCTCATGTAGCAGGCGACACCCACTGATATAACATTAACATATATGCACATCTTGTGAAGACACGAGATGTTGACGTATATATAGAGCAACATGTTTACCACGTGACTGTGACCACCTGCATGAGCGTGATAAGTTTCTATATCAAATCATTGCCGCATGAATCATTGCCGCATATGTACATAACTCATTACATGGGACAGTAGATGTGATTTGCTCTAACTAATGAACGTCATTGAGCTCGATGTCATCTGTTTGCTTTTAGACAAATAATAGATTAGCATCAACAGCGAGCAATGATGATGATTGGCAACTTAACATTTCCTCTGGTTGCCAATTGTTTGATCACATGAAGTACTGTGATTTTCTCTGTGATGCAATTATCTTAACCCCGGAGTTGCATGTGTGCAATGTGCAGTTTCCCATATTCATATACATACCGGTAGTAACAATTATCACTTACCTCCTTTAAAACAAGTTAAACAATGCCACAACCGAGGATATCACAGCCAAAAATATAAAGGCCTGTCGTTTGCAATCTGTGCTGACCGGGTGAGGGGTGTGTTGAATTTTAGAAATATTTAAAACGACAGTCCGGCCTCCCAAATATTGCACAAAATGAAAGACCTACCCCGACCCCCCCCCCACACACACACACAAGTAATTGAGAAATGAAAAGTATGACCCCCCCCCCTCCCGGGTTTCGTCATTGAAATTCATAGTTTTTTCAAGAGCATGAAAAGGAAAAGTCATTGAATTTTGTAAGGAGTCATTGAAAAAATGAAATTTTGTAAAAAGTCATATAAAGGTAATGGAATTTTGGTTAACCTTGTAATTTGAATGCTGTTTGAGTAGAGATAAAGTTCTGGCTGTAAACAAAGTGGAGTCGGTCGCGTACCCAGCTTGATGACTGGGTCGCGCTCTGTGCTGATTCGACGCCACGAGCCCAAAGCTCGGACGCGCGACGGACGGCGGACTCCTAGACGATGTTGGTTCCCTTACTACTCCTCGTTGTGTTAACTGGTACCCCACGTACAGGCCACCGTCCAGCGTACTGGGCGAGTGCCTGGTGACTAGCAAGCCGGGTTTCACGACGGGCCCCCACACGGAAGGGGGACTTCGCACCGGTGCTGACACGCAACGATCAGGGCGTCCCCTTTACGAAGCCACGCGGTCCCAGGCGTGGGAGGAGGGGGGGTTCGCCACCGGCTAGCCCCGTCAGATAAGTAAAGAAGGCCTATCCCCGAAGGAATAGGTTACCAACCCTACGTGCTATCCGACTAGCGTCTACAAGGAAAACTGAGGCCCTAATGGCCAAGTCTCAGTACTGTAGTGTACTGAGTTCTTAATCCTACAGTGGACTTAAGAAGGCATAACAACAAGGTGTGTGTAACAAAGGGGATAATATACCTAGTCCAGTGCAACTTACATACAACTACTTTATACTCTGCGAGGTTGCCGCAACCTCGCGCACTGGAGACCTACTGAGAACTAGTTTCGTTACACTGGCATCTTAAAGTCTAATTTTTGCGCGAGATCCCCATACGACATAATATTCTAAGAAATCTTTATATGTAGATGTGTGCTAAAGAAAAATAGATCTTGATTATTTACATGTACATGTTATAGTCATCTTTGATCTTTACACAGGCCCTATTTAAATGAAGCTAGGTTTCTAGAAAAAAATTCTTCGAAAAGTTAAAATCTGTTTTGATAAGTCATTGAATTTTATGTGTGTAACGAAGGGAACTAACCTAGTCCAGTGCAACATATATATTACAATCTACTTTAGACTACAGGAATGTTACTGAAAATGGGTGATTACAAGAGAACTAATTTTTTCACCCCCCAGATTCCATGGGATGGAAACCCCCAAAAAAATTTCCGGCCCTTTTTAAAAAAAAGGGTGT